>JAQFZL010000007.1:0-44411 GCA_034695685.1 Galumna lanceata
ATACATAAATCAAAATTTGATTCACAATAGTTTACATATTTCACTCATATATGACGTTATATTTAAATTTAAAAATAAATAACAAAAAATTGATATTTATTTCAGAATAAATAAGGGGCTTTTTGAGAAAAACCAGACCCTTGCCCAACCCTAGGGTTTTTCCAGATCCTAGGGTTAAGGGTTGAAAAGTGTCACCTCTAGTGTTCACTCATTCATTCGCCAATAGATGCAAAACTGCTGAACAACTTTTCCATTCATTAAAGCCAATCCATAATTATTGTCAAAAACTGAAGGGATTTGTGTATGTGTTACAACAATTTCGTCTATTAAATATATTGTCTAAAATCATCAAATTATTTACGAAATTGTTGTAACACATGGGCATATCCCTTCAGTTTTTGATATTAATTATGGATTGGCTTAAATAGATTTTGACATTTATTTACGTAAATCGAGACGCAAACTATTGATAAAAATAGCGCCACAAATAAACCACAAACTATTGAACTCATTTGTAAGACATTAGAATTAATTAGTTTTTAAGCCTTTAATCATAAGATTGTCTTTTAATCAAAAGTTTAATCTTAAAACTTTTCCAAAAGTTTATGCAATTTGTTGTTTGCGTTCATAAAAACAAAAACTTTTTGGCTTTAATTCAATAGAGATTTTGCCAAAAATATATTTTTTTTAGTATAAATAATTATATGAAAATAAGTCTAAATTGAAAAAGAAAATTTGTTGATTAGTTTAATTAGCTTGTTACATTAGTTTAATTAAGTATTCATGGTTAGTGCTTAAATATAATCTGGCCCTTTTACAAGTTATCAAATTTCTGTTTTAGTTTGATCATGATAGTTTTAGCAAACAAAAGGTATTGATGAATCATCTTATGTTTCATATTTGATCAAAATGATCATGAACATTAATTGAACATTATTTTGTTTATCTTTTATTAATGGCATTTATAAAAACATTAAATATTAAACCGTATATTAAGATAAATGTCGTCTTATCTTAGATTAATGTTTATTTCAATTCTTCAGTGAAAGTATTCCTGCAATCAATTGATAACTGGTTTATAATAAATTAGAATTAATCATAAGTTTTGAGATAAACATTAAGGACTCAAAATCTGGTGACTCTTCCCTTTCCTTCCCATTAATGGGATTGGAGTGGGAATGAGTAGGGATTCCCTTTGGATCCTAAAAAGTTATCGATTTATTTCAAGTGTTTTAACGTTATTTGTGGACAAAAACAATGCGAAAGCGTTTCATAATTTTATGTTTTCATATGAATAGAGATATGGCGTAAACTCTTATTTCACTCAAATTAATTTACAAATCATTGTTTATTTAATTATTTATTTAAGAAAATGTAATTTTAATCACTATTTTGTAAAAATAAATTGAAATTCCATTAATTAAATCACAAGAAAATGTCAAAAATGGATTCCGAGTCAAACTTTTCGGTTGGTTTTTATCGATTATTGATCATTTATTTCGCAATTTTTACCCCTTTTTTTCATTAAATTATTTTTTATCCAAAAGATATCTTTTGGTTCAAATATTGGTAAAAACGAACAATTAGTCGATAGTTTGGATCAAATGGACGACAACTTCGATGCCTTCAATGACGAGACTTTCGGAGGAATGGATGAAACGGATTGGGAGTCAGAACACCAAAAGTTGACGTGTTTTGCGTCATCGGATCCCAACGACAATAAAACTGTTGATAACTCTTATAAAACTAATTATAACAAAAACACATCTTTTTATGAAAGTCGAGCCGAAGACGACTCTAATTTTGATGACCTTATCGTCAAAAGCCTCTCTAATTTAGGTCTCGAAGACGAAGACGAAGACTTTGAGGATCCGGCGATTATGACGTACTCCAAGAGTTCTAAACCATTAACGGGGGAATCAGTGCGACGAATGAGTCGGTCATCTCCACCCCCGCCGGCAATTCTCAATTCTGAAGAATATTCTGCTTCACCCAAAACTTCTACCATTTGGAGCACAACTCAAATGGACACAACTCTTACGCCAACCATTAGTGCTGTAAATATGAGAACTTTAGAAGAAATCGAAAATGATTTGATTAACAGAAATGACAATAATTTAATGCATTTCACAACAATTAAAGGATCCATAAATGTCGAGGAATTAGAAGCAAATCTATTAAATGAATCCACTGTTCGTCAATTATCTATCAATGAGTTGAGACCGAAGACAGAAATGGTTTGGTCTCAATTCCCGATCTCTTCTCTCAATAGTTTGAGACCAAACGGTAGAATCAATCCCGAAGTTATGCCAAACGTTGAAACTATTGAAAAAAGTATGCGATCCGAAGGAATGCCAAATGATTCAAAAAATGAGACAAAAGACACAAATATGTTAAAAACGTTACAAATGATGGCATCAGAAGTGATGAATGAACAGAATAATGTCGATCCCCTATTAAAAGCTAAATCATTGTCTGAAATCGAGAATCAATTGATTTCAAACCGAAATTCTTCTCAGAAACTAAAAGTGGTTCCAAATGCGTTTCCAAATGCAACTCAACCTCAAAGCCCAAACTCTAATTTAGTTATGACAGCTTTACCGATGGCATACCCCCTCAATCGACAGATACCCCCTCACTATGCAATGAGGTTCGGTAATGCAATTCAAAATCGTTTCAACAATTTATATAACAGACAACCCGTTCGTCAAATAATGCCGGGAATTATCCCATCAATGGGTCGAACGATATTATCTCCGGCACTCATTCCTAATTCTCAACGAATATTTCCGTATGGAATTCAAACACGACCTGTCATTCATCCATTACTACATCCGCTTCATATACAACAACAACAACAACTACATCAGCAATACCTCCAACAAAGACATCAAAATTTAGTGCATAATTCCCGACAATCGAATCGTTCGAATGACGACTACACCACAGATGATGAATATGCGGGTCTTATGACACAAAGAGAAAAAGAGTGGTTAATCAGAATACAACAAATGCAGACAGAATTGAAGGATCCGTATGTCGACGACTATTATTACGTAACATATATTTCGCGCAAAATCGCTGCCAAAGCGGCCACAGATAAGGACAACAAAACCACTCCATCTCTACTATTACCTGAGAGACCAAAACCAGTTCCCGAACCGGAAACTCCTAAATATATTCCCATTCAATTTGAGGGCTCTCTTGGAAAAATCCAAGTGTCGAATGTGAACTGTCCTCGAAAATTGTTGGACTGCAAACTAAACAAAACTGATGTCAGTGTTAATGAAACGACGGGTGATAACAAAATTGTCACAAAGAGTGAGGTCCAAAAATTTAGGAAATTACTGCTCGAAATAGAAAAGCTTTACGTCGTTCTCATTAGTATCGACGACGAGGACAAACGGATCGGTGCTCTGCCAGAAGAGGCCCGTTTGCCTCATCTGCAAACTAGAAAACAATTGTGCGATAAGTTATTCAAAGGACTTACTAATGAAACAAAAGAAAAAATCAATTTAGAAGTGATCCAAATCAAGAAGGGTTTGGCACTTCTGTTTCGTTCTCTCAGTTATTTGTCTGATGAGAGCCAAAGAGCTCTAATAATAAGTGATTTATTGAATGCAAACAATTTTAGACAATACGTTATTAAGCCTAAAGACCGACTCGATTATGGACTGATGTTAGTGAACGCTATTCATCACATCTCCGAACCCGAACTTCTATTGAAGATTGTCGACAACATTAATAACATCTCTCTTATCATCAAATCAGAGGTCAGATAATCGTTGATTTTTTTATTTTAGTTTTTTTTATGTGAATAACTTTAGTTTATTAGACGATTATTCTCAGACTTAATAATAATTAATGATTTAATCTTTTACACTGACAGTACGGACAGCCAATCATTGAATCCCTTATAAATCAGTGGCAAAAACTGGATATTAGAGATGTGAACAAATCAAAATGGTTTGTCATTTGCTTTTTAGTTATATTTTCTCATAAAATTGAAGCCTTCGTTTGTGGCCATAATTTTTCATTAATTACTTCATATAATAGTACTTTATTTTAATGAAAAAAGGACTGAATGAAAGTGTTGCGACCCTTTCATAAACAGTTAGAAATATATCTTAATTACTATTAGTTTGGAATTAAACGATAAAATAGTTATATATTATGTTTTGAAACACAATTCATGACTTTGAGATCGCATTAAAAGGCATTAATTAGACGAAAGATCATTAGATAACCCGACTTTTAATGGAAAGGCAAACCTTTTTTTCTGGTTATACATTGAATTCCGTCATAATTATAGGAAAATCCATTGTTTCTGTTTATTAAAAATTCGAACCAAATTTCAAATTTTCATTGAAATGCATTTTATTCATTCAATTGTATGAATACATTGAACTCAATTTCATTAGTCGTTTCTCTAATGCATTAAATCAATTATGAAATGTATTCCATTAAAAACTATTAGATTCTCATCTGAATAAATATTAATATATTTTAATATTAAATTAATAATAATTTTACTTAACTTTTAGGTCAATATTTGTGAATAACGTTTTGGACGAATCGGACGATTTGCCAAATTTTAGTAAATTATGTCAAAATCATTTGACAAATTCAGGCCTTTAGCCGAAACTTCTCATTGTTTTGAAAATTCTAGACATTTGTCTCTTTTTTTGCCCAAAAAAATAATTTTTCAGCTCTAAATCGGTTCACAAATGGAATAATAATTAGATTTATTTGGAGTTCGTTTTTGATATAAATTTTTAAATAATGTCTGTAACAGAAGAATGTCTAAAATGTCTAAATTTGAGCCCATATTATATGATTAGCTCCACATTTAGTCTTTGATTAATGCGAATGTTTGTCAAAAAAGTTTCGATCGTCTCTAACGGCTCATCATTTTGTCGCTCTCGTATGGAATTCCGTCGAGTATTAGCCCCTAATAGCTTCTACTACGCTAACAACCAGTCCTGCAGTCATTTTTCTGTTTCCTTCCCTTTCTTTTTTCACTCATCGGAGGCCAGAATATTCTTCTAACAGAAGGAAAACATTGCTTTAGACTTAATCTTCGATTGAATTTAAGTTTAATTTTAAGTAAATTTATATTTTTATGTTTAATTAAATGAAAGCAAATGGAAATCATGTGATTTTTATCTTTATTTAAAAATTAAAAAAGTATTTCATTTATTTTCTATCATTAAATTAATAAAACGAACGAAAAAATATTTAATAAAAGAAAATGTTTTGTTTAATATCTCGAGAATTCAATTTTGTTCGTAAATTGTCTTTCGATAATAGAATTTAATTTGTGAGACATTTATGGTTCATATGATTGATAGCATTTTAAGGAATGGAAGACAATTTTCTACTTATTTTGTTGGACACGTACTTCACTTCAATCTTTTCCACAAATTATTATTACTTTTACTATAAAAGTCAATAGAGATATAATGACGAATGGGTTGTCCACTCATACTGTGAACTAAACCCTAATCCTATCGAAGTTCACAAAACATTTCTACACTTTTGTTGTTTATTCGAATTTTAGTGTAATTGCATTCCGACTATAATTTAATTAAATTTACGTTTAATCGAAAGAATAGTATATAAAATGCTTTTTATATTAATTGTGAACTCAATTTACTGTTGTTTACATCTCTTCAATTAAATTTAGAGATAATTCAGTTAAAGAATTTAAGATTGGATTACATCTCTTCGGCTCAACCGACGTGAGAAACACCATCGGTATGTCTGACCCTTGACTTGCATTAATAGAAATTGTTTTTGTGAGTTAAGATTGTGATTGAAATTTGAATTTGAATTCTTACGATTCATTTACTTCAAGTCTATTCTAACGAAAGTAAGTAAATAGGAATCGTTTTTCGCCAAAAGCGCACAAAAGTTGAACTTTTGGATAAGAATAGGGTTAATTTGCATATAAGCATATGAGCATAGTACCATGCTACTATTACTATGCTTCATTTTACTTGATTTCACTGCACTCAAACTGATTTATGTCATTTTAGAGTCGAGTTAATTACTTTCAAAGAATATTTAAATTTAGAGTACTATCAAAGAGGCGTTCGTTTCAATAATGTGTTAATTATTGATTTTAAAATACAGTTAATGTCACAAATTTTGCGATAAATTCTCAAAACTTTATCCAAAAGAGAGGTTCGCCTAATCTTTCAGTAAATTTATGTGGCCTTCAATGCATTATTAGCTGACATATCAATGGAGCGGTGGTTCCTAATCAACGACTGATCTTTGATGACATCCATTTGATTGTCGTTGTCTTAAATTCAAGTCATATCTATTGTATTATAGAAGACTTACATTAGTTTCAATGTTAGTCCTATCTCTAAGCCATGTCTTAATGAAGTCGGTGTCAATCATGAGTTGAAGGTTTATGAAATATTAGAGACACAACTCATATACCAGTTGTCAACTAAATGAGAAGTGTGTCCCAAATGTTTTTCGCCCAAACTTTTGTTGGAATTCATTAAAACTTCTTTAATTATTCTTTGTTTTAAAACTTAAAACTTTATTCTTTTGGACAATAGAGCGATAAAATCGTCGCTCAATTGTAAAGCTATTCGTTTTTATAGCAAAAGTCAATATAAAGATAATTATTTTAACCACTTTTTATTGTCCTCTTTTTCTTCACTTTTTTTTCTCCTCTTTAATTGATTTTCAGTTTAAGTAATACTTTAATGAGTTATTGCTTTAACTTTTATTTGTAGTAATAATCAGTAATTACTCAATAATTTTAAATGTTTTGTTGTCGGAAAAAGTCTTGTATTGTTTTATTTGGTTAATGACCGCTATTATTGTGATTACGATAACTAATAATTATGGTTAACAACAAAAAGTTGAAGTTTGCGTTTCGTTGTATTGGAAAACACAATATTTTAATGTTTATATCAGTCACTAATTATTGAGATATATTTCACACTCAACTAAATTTGTAATCACTAAACGTATACCTAATTAAGGGATACCTAACCAAAAGTTTTAACATTGAGAGAGTGTCCAAACATATGAATAGAGTAGTGGCAGTGCTCTGATTAACTCCATTCAATGGCATAGATTTGGGCGTCGACTGAATTCGAGAGTCTATTCGTTTTGATTATAAAAATCGCGATTCGTGTGACTCAAGTCAGTCGTCAATCAAACAAAAACTTTCGCCCGTTTTTAGAGTTTAACGATTTTTTCGCCGCTTTTTATATGACATTAAAAGCCCAGGGCTTTGATCTCATGTGTGACTCCCCCGCAGCGGATGTGATGAGTCTTCACCTGATTATACCAATCAATGGGTAATCATTTTATTTGTAAATTAGTTTCTTCTGACAAAAGTCATTCTCTGCTGTCTATGACTCATATTCAAGACATAAACCAATTGTATATAAAGAAATCGATGGTTAACCCCTCTTAATGCCAACCAATGGATCAAATATTTTTCTATTGTGTATTCTTTCGGTGAACGGATTCGTTCAGAAGAGAAGGAAAAGATTTCTCTTTATTTTTTTGGTCTCTGTTTTGGTTAGGATTCGATCGAAATATATTCCAATACATTTAGAGAGAAATGTTTTGCTAGAAATGACTCACGTCTTGAGTCCAGAATATGATCCAAATATGAGCCAAATATTTAGTGTCAAACTCTGAATCTGAAAAAGCAATCATTTTTTCGGTCTATTAGCCAATGGAACAGACATTTTAGTAAGAAATTGAATGCTAACTGATTTAATGCTCGGATCAAAACTATTGGAACTATTGTTGTGTAAAACTAGAAAAACACTACAGAAGAGGTGCTAAAACTAATGGCTTTTATTTCGCTCTTTATGTCCATCGAGACTATACTCGAGGAATATTCGATACTTTGGAGTCAAGTCGTTCTTCAGAATAAGTTTCACAATAAAGAAACTCTTGTTATATAAGTAACCATTGAATCAAAAAAAGTGTTTTTTAGAAATTTCTTATATTTCTTAACTTTTTTAAAAAATTTGACGAAAAACGCGATCCAAAAGAAAAATATTTTTCTTCAAACGATTGGAGAAATAGAATCGGAATGAGTTGTGAGAGAGTGTGAGCTCTGGTATACAATACGTGAGATTAGATTTCTCGAAACCACTTCACTATACTTTCAATGAATTTTAGATGAGCTTAAATTTGCGTGAGATCTGAGTCGAGCTCTGGCGGCCTCTGCCATTCATATGCCATTGGGAGAGACACTAAACTTATTGTCTGTGAGCGCACGCCATATCATCTCCAGCTTTTTTCGTGGATACCAATCAGAGTAGAGTTGATCCTCGGCCTAAAAGAAGATAAATCCCTATATTTCGCTTCACTGAATTGGAAAAAAGTTATACTCAGTTATATATGTGTGGAAAAAAAGTTAATATTACTGAATATTGTATGAAAAGATTACTGGATAGTAGACAGGGATAAATCTATAAGAATGAGAGATTATGTCTCAAAAATAGTGTATTACAGGACTAACTGTTTAGATGATATTAGTCTTTGACCACAAACTAATTAAATTTCACTTATATTATAAGCGAAAAACAAATTAAAAATCATTTCACAGACGATTCATTTGAATTAATGACTCAGAATTAAGGAATAAACTTATTTCGAGGATTTGCTTCAGAAAAGTTACTATTTATTTGCATATTTCAGTCTTAATTAACTTTAGTCCACAATAATTGATAAACTCTTCAAACAATAAATTATTCTTAAAAAAAGACTATTTGTTCGCATATTTTTGACGTTTATTATCAACTTTTCTAACAAAACAATAGTCAAACATATATTTTATGTGAGAATCAAAATTGAAAACAAAAAACTGTTTATAACTGCATTTGAAGGCATTTCGAAAGAACAGAATAACTAATAAATGTTAATCAAAAAAACAAAGTCATAGAAAAAGCAAAACATAAATTTAAAATATATATAATATTATTATATATGAAATTATATATGAAAATCCAGATGTGATGCCAAACAACAAACAAAAAGAATTAATTTTTTGGTTTACAATTTATGGTTGAAATGCTTAAGCGTTGAAAAGTTAAAACTGGAAAACTCTTATTTATATTTAAGATTAAATTCTTATAGAGTTATAGATTTGAAGCAATTCTTCATCAAAAATAAATGACTAAATATTTTAAGTATTTTCAAAGAAAATATTCTGATCTCCAAAAAAGGAAACAAAAAAGAAAAAAAAGAAAATCCAATCAAAGACTATATAACCAGATATTAAATTGTGATAGTTTTGAGAGTTTGAGTCTCAGTTTTGTCAGGTTTTTCATCTTTTAGTGGAATATATGCTCTAAAAGCAAAATAATTTATTTATAGTTCAGATATGAAAATGTGTTTCCATTAGAAATAGCGTTAAGAGAGAGGACCAGAAATAATACGATTATTTGGTCGAACAATATTTTAACGAATGATCCAATTTTTCAGACACTTATTACCAAAAAGATATTAATATCGAGAGTAGTGCTCAGCGCTAATACAAAGGCAAACCTTAATTAAAGTTAATGAATAATAAGCTCATCAAAAGTCGTTTCGAAAGAATTAATTTCTATTCTCAACGTATCTCTCATTCAAAGGTTTTTGTTTAAGTAAAAAGTTTTACTCAATTTATATTCTTTTACTGCATTCCGGATGAATAGCCCAACAAAATGTAAAAAATTATGAGTTCCACCAAATGGTGTTTTATAAGAAAAAATTTACTAATGATATAAAACACTTAAATATAATAGAAACTCATAAATCATAACTTGCAATATTAATGCTTTATTGATGTTTTCCTTATATATCCGATGCAGTGATTTGACTGCCAGTCCTCTCCCGACAGCGCCGAACGACCAAAACATCTAATATATAAGAATATGAGAATATTATTGATTTTAATACACATAATGACGGAGTCATTCAGTAATTGAATTAATGTATTCGATATCTGATAATAATTTTCGATCAAAAATGAGTGAATGAATGAATTGTTGAATCATTTCCCTAATGTTTTATTTAACACTAAAATCCTTTTTAATAGAAATGGCAGAAATGGGAGTCCCCTCTCTGCCCAAAGTTCTTAGAGGTCGTCCTTCTAATCCAATCGGATTTAATATCTAATGATTTCCATAGTTTTATAAACATTTGCAAATCAATGGTTCATATATTTTGCATACAAAAAGGGAATACCATTTAATTTAATTAATTTCCTGTCGATTACTCATAGACTCTATTATTTTGGTAATCAATTGTCAGAACTGTTTTCTAAATAAGTCTCAAAAATTCAATGATTTTTCGTTGAGTGAGTGGAGAGAAAAATAAAGTTTTCACTCATTTATATCGTTGGATAAAATGAATGGCAGAGCTATCAAATGGTGAATTCAAACATTTATAATGTACTACAAAGCAATTTACAGACGAGTCTATCAGTTATTCCTCGCAATTGTTCACAACTTTTATTCAATTCTAAGGCATAAATATTTTGAATGAAAATTTGCAAATTGTATTCAATTCGCGACTCTATTGTAGTGTTCGCTAATGATATTCTAAAATATACTAATGAAGAGGAGAGTAGTCAGAGAGGGCACAGTAGTCCTACTATAAGAGAAACGGTTAAACATGTAAACCTTTTCCAATTAACTTTTATTGCACTCTTGATTATCTTCGCAACATTTAACGCTTCGAAACAATAGTTTTGCCAACAAATCGATAAATGAATATAAGAGTTGAATCAATGCTTTCGTTCGGTTTTTTTGTTTGAATTCAGTCACTATTCGACATAATATTGTTTAAACGAATTGTTGTTTCAGCCGTTAGTACTGTATTCCTATTCACTGGTCTTTTCATTTCTCGTTTCTATTAGTTTACGTTCACTTAAATCCGTTAAATAATCGCAAAACCGATTCCATTGCTTTCCATACAAATGATTTCTTTTATAGCGAATATACAACACCTTTTGGTGTTCGCCATTGACATCACTGGTGCACATCACTGACATCAGAGCCACACCCAATTAGTGACAGTCAAAGTGACCACATGTGGACTGATATTTGATATTTTGCACGCGTTTGTCGAGTGCCGTATGTCATGCACTGCATATTCTATGGCTTAGAGGCAAAGATATGGTAAAAACGGAATTTAAGCTCGAGTTAAGCCGAACTGAACCGAAGTGCTATCTTTAAGTCCCAGTCTGTGTTGTGCTGTTCGTCTGTTTGTCTCTAATCTCACGGATGGTGTGATGTCTATTGCATTGCATTTGTATCGCATTTTCTATTAAACTTCGATCACATCTCAATGTTATATCCAAGAGAGTGATCGCTTCAATTTCGCACACCATTGAATCCTTGCATCTCTTTTGTCATCCAATACTATCTTCTCTTTATTTTGTTTGTTTCTGTTCACTTGTTATCCTCCCTCTGATTAAAGGCCTCTCCAATAATCGACTGTTCATTTACTAAATTTTTTACTCACTCTCTTTGTTCCTCTCTCTTGATTCTATGTCTCTCTCTGAGTCACTCACTCAGTCTCCCTCTCCCGGAATGGCAATAATAATGAATAAGAATGATGTGATGATAAGATGCAAGATTTGAGTGTTTTCTAAGTGCTATTGCGATGCAGTAAAAGAGTGATTGAACCCAAACTCTGTTCACATCCTTTATATCCCCTTATGTTTAGAGTAATTTGATTTTAGTGTCTGATAACAAACTTTAACCTTAGAAATGGCTTATAGTTATGACTTGCGTTGTGGCCATCATTTGGACTACTAATGGCTATGAGGGGTCTCAACCCCAAAATAGGCTCACAATTTGACTCATGACTAAAATTTTAAACTCAGTTGTTATCCAAAAGCAAAGAATAGATGGAATTATTTCAATTTGCATAATAACGCAAAATGTCATCTCTCGTCAATTTATTTTAAAAGATCCATGCGATGAGCCAGGCATTGATCCATATAATGATCCATACAATGAGCCACGCCAATTTTTGATACGAAACCCCCTCTACTCTGCCTTCAAAACAGTTATCACAGACTTCAGAACCACTCTTGAGGAGAGTCAGACACAAAACATCTAACTATTAGAACATTTCATTTGCAGTTATATAAGAGATATATTTAGAGCTCACAAAACATATAGAAATCAATAAATTAGAAATTATTGGGAATAGACTTCATTTGATGTCCGCACCATTGCTTCCAAAAGGCATTTCTATAGAATTGTTTATAAGTAGTCTCACAAATAAAAATAAAATATATTTCATTGATTTGTTTTATTAATAAATAAAATTCTTTCATAAGAATAAGAAAATTAATTGAAGAAAACCTACTGTTGAGGGAATTCACATAATATTAGACTTTAAGAGAGAATTATTAATATGGTTTCCGTGCATTCATTTGTAATCATTATTCAAATTATAGAACAAAATTGTGTCGATTTTAATATTTTTTTATTTTATTTGGAAATATGTATTCGACTGAAATGAAAGTCAACACACCTGGAGTCAAGTTTTATTCGCGTTGTGATGATGTGCTGACCCAGAATCCAATGACATTTTACAAAGTATTGCTCTTTTCTTTCAACAAAAATCTTTGATAAGCAGTTTTTCATTGATTGGAAAAATATATAAAAGTTGTGAACATTTGTAGCAAAAAATACGTTAAGTTTTAACTTTAGATTTCACTTCATTTGGATCTAAAAATGAACTTTCATTTCCAGTAAATGAAAGTCCATTTAATTCGATGAAAAGTAACTCAAATAATGGTTTCTTCTTCTAAAAGAGTCTATTGTTTAATATAACTGAAGAGTTGTGCAGTTATGTTATGTTAGCCCTAAGGCTTTGTTTTCAATTAAACCCGAATCGTGTACTACACGTGACTTAAAAGCCATTCTTTTTATATAGTAAGGTATGCATAGAGAGGACGGGTATATGTATTTTAACATTTATTTGTTATTCCATTGAAATTTTCATATTTATAATATTGACCCCAACAGTACTGTTGCTTAAGGGTCGGCTCTATTGGTGATGGGTACTAATAGCACTTGAAGTTAGACAGTAAGTTCTGGTGTGTCCTCATCACTAAGTTGTCGATTTTGACCTGTTTTAGAAATAACTGAAAAAGACTGTCAAATGTAATCCCAGAGAGGGTTCTCTACTCTAATACTATTTCTATTCTTTTTATATAATATAATATTGTATTCGAAGTGAAGGCAATATTATATAGATTTGAGTGAACTCTGCGAACGGCTTCTAATAGGAATGGAGTCAACTCAAGCATATTGTGTTCTCTTCCATTCTGTTCTATTCTGTTCTCATTGTTATTTTCGCTAAACTCTGCGTTAATTCATTTTTCCATATATATCAAGACATGTATTGGGAAAGCCTTCTGCCAGTCTTTAGCCCTTCTCACAAATATGATAACATTAGATCTGTTTTCCAGTTTTATATTTTCGGTGACAATATTTACCAGAAGAGAGAGAAAGAGAGGTATATATACAGATATATATATACAGTGGCAGTCCTAGAGAGCACAGTCGGGCATCGGTCGATACATCGATAGAGTGAACAACGACTGCACTACCATTTATATTATATTCTCATTTTTTGGTTATTCCTCGTATTCTAAGAGTCAAAACTATTGAAGCATTTTTTCACCGAAAGATCAAAATTTCTTTGACTTTGTTTTCACATTAGACTCGACTCTCGATCTCTGCTTACAATCAACTCATATCAGAGTTGTTACGAAAGCCATTTAAGAACTGACAAAAACAATGGCACAGAATAAGTAATGATATGTAAAATCTAAACTTAACTGTCATCTTATTAGATAGACATTAGGGTCGGCTCGACATAGACATGTGCGCAAAGGCTCGAAAAGCATTGCAGTTATGTTTGCCTGAGTTATGTTGTTGTTATTCGCTTTCACTTTTGCCAAAATGTAATTCAATGTCTGACACCGAATGAAAGATTAGAAATTATTTTGTCTTTGGATTTGCAATTATACCACAAAAAGCATTCCTTTCTAAACCTTAAGTCCTTTCGACTTCATCTTAGTTTCGAGCTCTAGAGTTACGGTAAATGTGGTGACTCTTAGTTTCCATATTTAGAATAAGTATAATATATGGCGACTCTTACTCTGTATGTTTGGTTCGCGATCTCTGAGTTCTTGTATCAAATGGAAGGATGCCTTCAATAAATGCATAGTGACTATGACTTTGTCTATGGCATAATCTATGGCACAGTCTATGGCATAGTCTATGGCACAGTCTGATTAGTGGAAGTGCCTGCGCTGGCAATAGTGTTGGCATTGTGTAAACACAAGTCAACTTTCAACGGCTACGGTTCGCTTACTTAAACTTTGTACTCTGTATTCAAGAAAAGGCAGACGACTTGAAGCCTAACCAGTGTAACCCCAGTTAAGGTCATTCCTATGTCTCCGCTTTAATGGTTTTGCAAAAAATTGTTTTCCTCTTTCGTCGGCCACTTCTCTGCTGTTCTGATAATAGAATCCATGTTTTGCTCGCTTTTCAACTCATATTCAATAGGAATACATAGTATTATATATTAGGGATCGTTGAGATATCCTTCTATTGTATATATAGTCCACAACTTTAGAGCTAAGCATTGGTTTTCTTCAAATGCATTGAAGCGAAAGACATAAATGTCTTTTGAAGTTAATTTAGTCGACATCCATACTATACCATACCATCCATTGGAAGGGCCAATATATGCAACGTCTCTCCTATGATGTATATGACGTCTATTGTGTCCTCTTCTGACTGCCTGGTGTTCAGCGCAACCATCAGTCCATTTGATGCGATTGTCAAACACATACTATTAAATAGAAGAACAACTCTTAGATATCCGTTTTATTCATGTTTTGTATTGAGTTTTACAACAAAAAATAAATCTCTTCACTCAATCGCTTTCTTCCCAAACAAAAAAAAATCAAATAATTTAATGTATATTTCAGTGAAAAATATATAAAATTTTAGTTCATTTGCTTCTAATTATTTTGTCATTAAGTGTAAGGAAGTTTTCCTCTTATTTGACGGCAAATAGATATTCATCTCTAGATTTGGATCAATAATAATAGAGAATATTATTACTCGACTTAACATTTCTTTCGTTATAATCAATGAATGGCTTCAAACCATAACAGACAGAACACTATAATATCGTTGTATTTAAAACAGTTTTTCGTATATAATATTTTTGAAAGCATTTGCTTTGCCTTTGCTTTTGCTTCTCTCAATTCAAAACAAGAGGCAAACTCTGTGAACACTTTCGTTATGTCAACTGATTTTAGTGAATGAAATATCAAAAGTGCGAGAAATGCAATTTTTCTGTCGTCTATGAAAAGTGAACAGTAAAGTAGAGTAAAGAGTAAAGTAGAGAGCAGTCGATCTTCTGATTCTGAGAGTCGATTGATTTATTGAATCACTACTACATTCATCCATATATATATAGATATATATATATTTTGCCTCCAACTCCGAGAGGAATGTCTCAACTCTCGATTGTTTTGTCCTTATTTTCTATTTGACTTTCGACTCAATATTCTCTTCATTTCTTTGTGTGAATCGAATCAAAGATTTTGAGACATAACTGTCGTCACAATACATATCGATGTAAGACATTATTCTTATTAGACTTCTTCTGGTTTGTTGTCTCTCCCTTTGGTTCATCCATTGAGATATTCACTGATATTCATGTTTATGTATGAAATATGTTTTGCCATTAGAAAGCAGTCAACTCTCCATTGCAGTCACTGCATAACACTCTCCTTTTCTTTGGAACGGCTTTGGATTCATTCAAATATGTAGAAAATATGCAAAACGTTAGACACGAGCTCTGTCTGAGTTTAAAAACTCTCTTCAAAATAGTTTCGTCGATCAGTTTCTCAATATTTTTGAAAAGCTTTAAGAAAAGATGGGATAAATGTTTGAGCCCTAATGTATTGCAGATGTGGTGTCCAAATGGTTGGCAACACAACTAACAGTTGTTATCATCTTTCTTTATTGAGTTCTCCCCCAGAAAAGTGTCGTTCAGTGAGTGTGAGGTCACCTTTACTTACGAATCAATAAATTAAATTTTTTTCTCAAAATAAACTCCATTTTTATGTGTCTTCAAACCATTACTTTTAAAAACGACAGGTCTTTAAGAATTCTGTGTGAATTCCCTTAAGAATAAAAATAATAAAATATTTATGAAAAATATATAAAAGTTTTTATTGATTTATATATGAATATAATGTTCACAAAAGATATTAAAATTAATTATTCAGTGCATCGCAATGTAAAGATGACATGAGATTACAACTAATTTCAAGAATAAAAATTTTAAGAATATTTTTCGCTTATTTGAGAAATCAATTATTAGATAAATAGCTTTAATTGACAATTAACCGATTCTTCAATTAATTCCAAGTCATGCCTGAAATTCAACCTCTTTTTTCATATCAGAAATATCTATAATATATTATAGATATCTATAATAATTACGAATTAATTTTTAATCCACAAATCATGCACTCAGTTATGATATCGAGATAAAAGTCTCTGAGTTTTGATTAAAATCCAATAAAAAGTTGGATAAAAATATTTTTTAATTAAACATTAAGGAAATACAATTAACTATTAAATATTATGAATTACTAGGAATTAGACCGAATTGATTAACACCTGATTAAAATTTACTGATCCATTTATTTGATGCCATTCTTCCAATTTGAAGGTCTTTTACCGTAAATTCAATAAATCGATCGCTGATATTATACGAACTAATTAACGAAATGTAAAAAACTTTTGTATCCAATTATTTCAATGACTTATGGTTTGTTTCCCAATTGTTTTAACAAAATGTGAAATATTTCGATTCAAACGTTAGTTTTTTTTTCAATATTTTTTTATAAATGAATGGAAAGGTTTTCTCTCAAATAAATCAAACGAATTAATATTTTTAGGGAATCGATAGCGAAAGACAAAAGGAATGCCTTTAATATATAAATTGTTGTCAAATATCGAGGATTTTTTGAATTTTTATTTGAAAGAATCAGTGATTGATTGACAATAATGTTCTACAAAACGATATTAATCTAATGATATGACAATGTATTCAAAACTATGTATTCTTAGTTTTTTAACGCCATAGACATACATATCATGGCGTGAATCGGATGTTAAGCAAAGAGAAATTTCGCCAAAATATTGATCCAAACCTATGCTAATCCGATTCACACATAAATCTTTTGGTTCAAAACCGATAAGATTTTACTGGAATATAAAATTTTCCAAATTTTTAAAATTCAGTTATAAAGAATTGAACGCTTATATAACCAGTGAATACAAAATTGTGAAGAATTTTAAATGAAATCCTGAATTTGAAGTTTACTTAACGTTTAGTTTTTATTAAACTGTTATGGAATCAAAAATGAATAAATTTTGTCATATTTTTCTTTTCTGATATTCAATTGAAATATATTATAATCCAATGAAAATATTATTCCTTTCAAAAGAGAGACAAATATGTCTTCAAATGTTTCTTCATTTTCTTAATTCAATTTTACATTCAAAAAGGGTTTCCTTTAAAGTAAAAGCGTTAAAATTTGAGTGACATATATGTTGTCTGACTTTTTTGTCCTTTTTTTAAGAATCACAACTAATTCAGTGATATATCCATAAAAATCAAAATGAATTACATTTGGGCTGACCTTTAAAAGCAGTTTTGACTTAAACTTCTTTTATTATTCAACAAAAATAACCCAAAGATTAGGCTCTTTTCAATCGCTCACAACTCGCTCTCAAAACGGGTTTGGTTTGACTCGAGAGTCAATCCGTTTTGTTTCAATAAAATTATGTGAATTTCGTTGAAACAAAACGAATAAAACATATAATCGAAGAAACGGTCAGTTTTTGAATCAAATTTGAGAAGTCATTCATCTTTTGGTTTTCAAAAAAATCAATTCTCAAATGATTTTTGTTTTATTCTGAATATCAATTGAATTGAAAAACAATCAATTCTATGACAAATGTGGGCCAAATGTGGGCCAAACCTGTGCTCTTTGTTCTCAATATAAAACATTGAAGAATAGAAACGACTCTTCATTACAGCACAGCACAGATCGCCAAAACATAACACTCCTTCTATTCTATGAGTAAACGAGTCGACAAAGTTATCGATTTTTGTCTCAAATATAGCAAAAGTAGAGAGAATGAGAGGGAGAGAGAGAGAGAGACTCAATGTTAGGATAAGATTGATTTTAGAAGGCCTTTAAAACGCAAAGAAAACTAATGAGATATTTTGAAGGCAAAAAAGGGCAAAAAATTAAATTAAATTGTTATAGTTTTTACTCAACAACAGAGATAACGACTTCAGAGTTTAATCAACAAAAAAGAATTCAATAATAATAAAACTAAGAGATAACAGACTCTAATCACTGAGTTTTTATTCAAAAAATGGTGAAGAGATTAAAATTATATTTCACTGAAGTCTCACACTTTGAATGTTTGAAAATATTGCAGTTTTTTGTTTGACTAAACGATTATTTAATGTTTTATGACATGTCATTCCTGGTCACTGAACATGAATTAGGCTTTGATTCAATTCTTACTCTTCCATAGGTTTGCATCCCTTCCATCTCTCTATTAATTTTTTCTTATTTTCTTATTAAATATATTTCTTTAAGTTTATATTTTTCCCATAAATTATTCATTTTTTTCATTTCAAATATTGAGGTCTCGATTAATAGTGTGAAGAAAAATATCTTATTTTTAACTCCACTCTCACTAAAAGCCAACAGAAAATATTTTATGTGTTTATTATCTTTTTATTCGTTAACTTATGGCTTCAGTCGGGTCTCAGGTTTGACATACGATTAGACCATAAAATATATTAATTGCAATCATTTTAATGCCTTTTTTAAATGCATTCATAAATGGAAACTAATTGTGATTTGAATTTGATTTTAGAGAAAAAAAATTAAGATTTATATCATTTAGTTTTTGACATCACATTATGTCTTCAGAGATGTTTTTAGTGACAAAACTCTTGAGAAAAGAATGACGAAAATTATAAGTGAAAATGATTTTCAAATTAAGATAATTATCTGAAAAGATTTTTGTGGGACTGAACGCAACTAATGATTATGAAATGATAAAATAATTTTTATTAGAAATTGATTCGTTGTTATTAGTTGTGGTCACAAATGTTTTGATGGAGAGGTTGTGAAGCAGAACAACATTGGAAGCAATGCCTCATTTATTTATAAGTGTAGCCAAAACTTGTCTAACTTTGAACTCGAAATCAAGAGAAAAACTTTTCTGGTTTTCTGGTTCTGCATTTATTCTACTAATAGGAACGGATGAACAGATGCACACTTTCTCAGCAAATATGGCTCTACTCTGGTCGCGAGTATTGCAATTTGGAAGAGTATTGCATCCAAAAACAACAATAACGAACACCTTCTGTAGTGTCATTACAATTATATACATTTACAGTTTATGTATCATTTAATAGCATTCGCACCACTCATACAAACTCTAGGTTTGGACGCTTTCAAACTATAGAATGACCAGAATTTCCAACAAAACACCAATAGTCTCACATTTGTCATATTTTATGAACTTTAACTGGTTTTACACCAAATTAAGCCTTAATTTCAGTCATTAACCCATTAGTTTATTTAATTAAACTTATGTTAAATCATTTGATAAAAACATTTAAATTAATTTTGTTATTAAAAAATATTTTTAATTACTATAAAAAAATAAGTTTTCACAACAAAATTACTGTTATTATTAATATCATTATTTACTTTGAGTTGAAGTCAAAGTACAAAATGAAATAATAAATTTTGTTGTTTATTCGGGAAAGAATGGAAAGAGAGTAGAAAAGTGGAAGAAGTGGAGGAGTGGACAGTCTATATGAACACATTTGCATTCTATAGATCGTAGTCTTCTAATGCGTTTCACTTGTGTTTCAGTCAATGAAGTTCATGGCATCAAAATTATTAGATGATTGCCAGCAGTAATCGTGACATGAATTTGGCAAAACTCGAGAGGACAGACCTTCGAGAGGATGTCTGTCCTCGGAATAAAAATAAAGCTATATATTGGAAGTCGCGGTTCTGTCACTAAAAAGCTAATAATAATGGGTTTGAGTTTATGCGTTAGCCTTTCATCTAATTCTCGGGGGTATGTCTGGGCTTAAGATTTCACGGCTTCCACAGACTAGCCCTCTAATATGTAGGTCTGTCTCTGTCTTTCCTCCGGTACGCCTCACTCTCTCCTCTTTAAATTGAATCAAAAGACAAAAACTATTGAAGCAATAAATGCCTTATAACTAGTTTGCCATAAGAGAGGTCTCGACTCTCATTGTTTTGTATGAGTGTTGGTTCAGCTCTTCACTCACGCAATGCTCAGAGATGTCTAAATGTAAGTCAAACATAGCACAAGTGTAGGGATGGTATTGTAAACATTTGCCGAATGCAGAGATTCCCGTTTTTGTTGGTTCACTTCTGTAGTGATCAGACATTGCATACAATTCTGTCAATACTTCACTAATAATAGTTGGAATGCAATAGCATTTCATAACCTTAGTGTGTGTTTAGTAACTCATTCGGAAACAATCCTCTAATGACTTAATACATACTTATTTCATGAGTCTGTTTGTTATAAGTTATAATACATACATATATGTCACTTATATTGAGTAATATTTAGTTTATATTTTACTTATTATTATGAGTTTTGGGCATCGATTCTTGGAAAATGTATTCGCAAACACTGTTCCTGAGTTATGACTTGTTCTATATGTTTGATATGTGTATTCGCTGTTAAGTAAAAGAGCAAAATCCAGATTTTATTAAAATATTTACTCATTCAAATCCTTTGCGATTAGAGTTTGGGCACAAACGCTCAGCTAAGGAGTCACTCATTTAGTTAGAAGACTAGTATTGGCACAGAATTTGTCAGTATTTACAGTATTTGATGCAATCGTTAATTTAATATTGAATCGGCTCTCAATGCAAACCAAATGAAACGATGATTCGGTTGAGACGAGTGTTTCCTCTTTATATCCCAGTCTTGTCTTATTTTCTTATTTCAGTTGCAATTTTCTCTTCGTTCACATTTCAATTCCCTTTTGGCTGCCAGTGCTTTACCAGTGCTCACAAAAGCATACAATTGCGTGATTTTCAGTGCTTTGCATTAGCCCTGAGCCATGGAATGAGCTATGGAATGAATGAGCCATGATCATTTTCATTTATGTTTAGCTCTTTTATTACAACCAATAGTTTGAATGTTTGAAAGTGTTATTTCGTCAATCAATACCAAATGCATCTATTTTTGTGTAAAACTCCGATCACTTTATATTAAAGCATATATTAAATTATAGTCAAAATGACCCCTCTCTTTACAATGGCTAACATAACCCCAGAACTACTCCTCTAATGATACGTTATTTTATTATCATTTGATGTATTTTAAGTGTTTGGTTTCACAGCAGCCGTTTCTCCGCTAAAAACTTTACTTTAGTATTATATATATACTATACTTGGATTACAAACAATGTATTCACTCTCTTATGGCATACCATTTGCTCTCACTTTCCACACAATCCGAACTTTTTTTTATCCAAAAGCTTTGAATTCATTGCTAAAAATCGATACCAAAAGCTTAGAACCGAATATTGATGTGAGAGTTGTGTTCTTCAAAAACTAAATCTCAATATTGTGTGGAATAACAAAAACAACAGACGTTTCGCTAAAAAGAGTAATTAATTTCATGAAAATATTGAGACTCTTCTGTGTAATAGTTTGCAGATATGGAAACCACTCTTTTTTTAAGTATCGATTTTCCTAGAGTTTAATACTACCAGAATTATTCATCGGGGAATCTATTAGTTATGAATAATGTAATTAATTATTATTCTCGAAACTCATTCCATGAGAGCTTTGATTATCTGATACCAGAGTTGGGCCAACAATAGTGCCATTCATATGCATTTCAAACGCATTTTTTTCAATGACTTGAGTTGAGGGCAATTTGAAGAATAAGTTGAGAACAGACTATATTTAGTCCACAAATATTAGCATAAAAATAATATTCGTTTCGATATATGCAAAATCAAATTTTCATTCAAATAGAGTGAATGGTGTGCTTATGGTGTGCTTATATAATGCTATCGCAAACAAACCCAGCAATTAGTTGGCACTGATTATTATTCTGTTGGGGAAATCACACCATTGTCTGAATGAGAAAAATTCTTTTTTGTTATCTACCACTGGATTGCATTCACAGATAAATGTGATTTTCAGGTACTTTACATCAGAGCATAAGTTCCATAGAGAACACAATACTCCTCCCATTCTTCAAAACTTAACAAATTTAATATATTTTCCTCGAAAATGAATTAAATGTAAAGAGAGTAACAAATCAAGAGTTGATTTATTGCTCAGAAATGCAAAAATTGTATAAAAATCTAAACACACTTTCAATTTGAGTCTCTCTTTAGTGCTTTAATCAGAAGAAAAACCGGAGGGAATCCCAAAAAAGGCTGAAATTGTTGGAAATATATCCCAGGAGTAGTCAGTGTTTTCTACGTTCTAAGAGTTCGAGCCTTATCTTCATCCAAGTCTGTGCCTCTCTTTCTCATCATAGCCTCTGCTCTTATGGTCTTCTGTGGCAATCGTTAATGCAGTTCTCCTCCGGTGTTGTGAAGGGCAGGCCGTAGACCGCAATGCCATCACATTTTACTTCATTACATTATACGACTCTTTAGTCTGAGCCCAATCTTTATACCCATTAACCGATTGATTGGCGCCAATACATGCACTCTAATATTGGAAACTTCCACAGAATTCAGTAGAGTTCGTGCGTTTCCCAGATTTATATGATTTACCCTCCAATCAATCCATGGCTGAGGTCTAGTTTAGCCTTCAATTTGGTCACAATTCAAGTCATTCTTTTTGTTTTTGTCTCAATATATGAATTAGTGAATGAAAGCGAAGGCAAACTATTTGTCATAAACTACTCTATTTGTTTAGTCATGATTTTCTCGGTTCCCAATGCGCTCAACAGAACAGAAGAGAAGAAAATATAACCCACACTCTATTAGTTGGCACCGATTCTTCTTCTTTTATTTTTGCAGTACTGGTGGTTGTCTTCCCTTCTTTTAGTTGTTTGACTAATTTGTCTGTCGAACACGTATTTCCTGAGACTAGTCATCATTACAGAAGAAAATAGTAGTTCTCTTCACAACAGTATTGTAAGACTGCTGTCGGTTGTGTTCACTACTATTCAAACCTTATAGTTGTAATAACGTCTCTGTGATTATCCTTAATGTTTACGATCTCTTGTCTTGTGTTGTAATACCATTTGATAAACACTGAGTCCAACCTATCACTTGAAAAATGTGTCCAATTTTACAATATATTCGGTAATTGTTTTTATTTTATTCCGTTAGCCTCTGGTGACACACAAACGCATAAATTTATTTTAGAGTACTTTCTATTACGAAAACTTATGATAATATTACACTATTTTTTCATATATTGCTTTTGTTTTGAGCCTTCGGGTAGTTTATGACCGAAACTAAAAAACATTTTCCAACAGAAAAGAAGGGATCGAAAGCGCAGCACTTTTTGTCAAAAACATTACCATTTAATGCAATGTTTTGTTGCATAAAAACACTTTTTTTCTTTAACACTAAAAAACATTTGAGAATTTGCAAAAACTGGTGCACTTTTTCTTAATTCTGTTCTATTCTGGGCTATTCTGTGCTATTCTGTGCGATTCTGTTCTATTCTGTTCTTCTATTCAGTGTTGTTCTTCAGTTGTTGTGTTTTATTTATTGCCTTCAGTTTTATGAGTTGAACGGATATTCGACTGGAGGCCTAAGCCCTGCATAGATGTTAGCCTAACATCACTTTTCTTCATCTATTTTAGACGATTGTAAATCCCTTTTCTTAGATTCATGTCTTAAATTTCTGTTGGACCACATATTCCTCCACTTTTGTGCCACAAAAGCAAACAATGAATATGAGGTCTCCTTTAGGAGTAAAACAATGTTTGCAATAAAATTAATGAGAGAAACGACAAATTCTGTAATCAATTGCAAATTTATTGTCATCTTTTTTGATACTATTTATGAGATTATACTTCTTTTGGTTGAAAACGACGACAATTTATATTTGCCTTCAATTTGTTTTATGTCTTTTCTAACAAAATAAGGAAAATGAGTTCGTTCTTTGACTCTTCAAATACGAGTCATTAATATTTGTTTGAAAAAATTGGCCCAAAATTTATGTTTTAAAAGTTTTTTGTTTCAAAAGATTTTATAATAAATAAATGACTTTAAGGAAAGTGAAACAAAAGACAAACTAAACCATTATTCAAATGGAGGCCTAAAAAATATTTTTGATGAAAAGCACTTTCTGTTGGCTATTCTTTTCTATTCTTTCCTCTTATATTCTTGTAATAATTTTTTTCTTTACTCAAAAGATGAGGAAAAATATAAATTTCTTCAACAGTTTTAATCAAAAACAATAGTCATTCGGTAATATTAATCAAAATTAGTCACATTTTGAGCCTAACTAATAGCCGAGTGAATAGCGCTCTAAACCCATACATAAAGAGATGATTCGCTTTTCTTTTTATTCTTTAAAACAAAAGCCTTTGGGATTCATAAGAATCGTAATGAAAATAACCGCAACTATTTTCCCGTCAAAACCTAAATATGAGTGAATTAATCGAATTTCTTGTGAACCTTAAGATCTTTTAAAACAATAACCGCTTTTGTGTTCATATATTCGGAAATTCATTGAAAATTATATAAATTTTAATTTATTCAAAATGTTTTAATAATAATAATAAAGGAATTCATTATAATTTGTTGTTCGAGTGATTGGAAACGAAATGGTTATCTAAACAGTGAAACAGTTTTAAAACAAGAATTTCATTTAAATTTTGATTGAGATTTGGGGCCGAATTGGGTTAAACTCAGCAAAAATTTTAGTTAATTTATGTAAACAATATAATTATTATTTTACGATTTCTAATCTTTTCAAATGAATTTCAATGATTTGAAAATAAATATAACTTTAAATGTTTTTCAGTTTTTGACCGATTATTTGCTTTCACTAAAAAAATATGTTTTGTAGTTAAAAATAACGCAAAAAAATAATGTCTTTAAATATTATATTTATTCATATATTGATAGACTTATACATTAAAATTGATGTTAATTTTATTCTCATATCATCTTTAGATCAATGGTTTGATGTTTTTGATAGTCTATTGTATGTATAGCTGGTGGCCACCCATGGCTTCAATATGAAGAGCTAATCACACTTACAATACATATAAAGACTGTTTGATTGCATAAATATCTGACAATAAGTGACGGAATTTACAAAAATAATCGATTCATCCAATGATTCATATCTTTTGGATTTTTTGCATTAATAAGAGTCACATTCATTGAGATTAGTGTCGATTAGAAATAACAGCTCTTAAGGCGAGACTCAAATGGATATACATTTAGAAACTACAGACTATAATTAGAAACTAAATGAATACATACTAATAGTAATAGAAATTTTCAAACAAATTGTCGATAAAATTGTGTTCAGTGTTTGAAATGGAAATTCTTCTCAAAAATCAATAGAAGAACGCCTTTAAATGAATGAAACGCTTTGTTGTTTGCATTGGATTCAAATCTACTATTTTATTGTCGATTCATTCCATTTGAATGATATATCGGTAGTAAAGAGTATTTGCAAGTTTCTAATAGAGATAAGAATTTTCTCGTTTCTAAGAAGTGAAAGAAAATAAAGACATTTTCTGATGAATAATGACTATTATATGAGTTTGAGTCCCCAAAGAGTTTGAGCCCATTTTGATTGCTTCACACCCTTTCAGAGAACAAATTCTGAAACACAAACACAATATAGTTATCGCCTAAACTCAATCTTTAGCTGCACTTCAATTGTGACTCAACAGAACATCCCTTTAAATCGTTTCTCTAGTTTTCAGCCAAACAAACAGCTCTTTAAACGACTCGAAGTCAGACTCGAAGTTAGTTTACATTTCTATTTAGAGTCCAATCTTTGGAAATCGTTTTCTATCGATTTTCTTCTTGTCATCAGTTTTTCTCAAGTCTTCGGGAAATAAGTTATATAAAGAAATTAATAAAAAAGTAGAAAATCAAATAAAACGGAAAATTCCGGTCCAAATGAAAGCTATTTTTTGGATCAATGATTCATTGACCTGAAAACTATGGAAATATAACTTTGAGTCAATGCTTTTCACTTTACATAACACGAAAAAGTTATTCCGTTTAATTAACATATCAATGTTAGGCTAATTAGTATAACATTTCAAATATTTATTTTTGATTTTCAAACTTATAACTCATTTTTGTCGAGTTTTGCCTCAAAACCGAAACATTAAAATTAATGTTTGATATAAATTGCGATTTAATTTAATTAAAACATTTTTTTGTTTTGTTTAATAATTGACTTTTAATTAAATACTTGTGTTTTGAAAGTTATATAACTTTTTTTATCGGCAAAGGAGTATATAAACAAACTTTAGGCTTAGATTTAACCCGAAGTCATATTTGAGTTTATGGTAAATAGTTTTGCTCTAAACTATACTGAAAGTAAAAGGTATTTAAAAAAAGACTATCTTTTCGTTGAATTTTTTTAATGTTAGTGCTATTGATCTGATATTTTGCGACACTATTTTACAACGAGATTAGCGCTGAGTCTTCTTTACAATTGATTCAACCATGAATTACAAGTAGATCATAGCCGTCAGCATTTGAACATGCTGGATTACCTCACACACAAATGAAAATTTAATCTCCAGAACACGAAAATATAATTAAAAAAAAGTTTGAAAGTCTTTCATTTACATCAAAAGAAATTAATCAGAAATAAGAGTAAATTACAGCAGCAAAGGCTATATTATTATTATGTTATACTAAGGAAAGACTACCAGTGCTAATGTACCATGGTAACATAGGCAACACTCCAACATTAGATTCAGGAGAACCGAATCCTTAATATATACTTAGGTTTTCTTTTGTGTGCATTGATTGACAACAATAGTAATTATTATTTCTCTATTATTATTATATTAGAAACGAATGTATAGTAAAATAGATTTGAATTATTAAATAAAACCAGAAATGGTTTACCAAATAGAGAGGGTTTGGGGGACACCAAATCATTGAGAGATGCGGTTCACGAGAAAAGCGGTTCCCATCTAATGAAAGGAGTGTTTTGTGTATTTCAATTGTGAAATCAAAGAATAATATTCACATCGAAGTAAAAAGTTTGCCCTCGGCTTGAATTTTAAGAAAACATAGAAAAATCTAATCTTCAAAACTCTGAATATCTGATGAAAAGTTTTATGAAAAACTAATTTCTTTATTCTCAGAGATCTTAACATAAAAGAAATCATAAAATAAGGGAATAAATGATTTGAAAATAAAAAGTTATGTAAAATCTTGTTTTGTAAATATTCAAGAGTTAATTAATTCCTGTTAAGAGAAAAATCAAAAGCAAACAAACAATGAAATGCAATATTCGGTGTTTGAAATGTTGATAAGTCGATAAAATATCGGTTAACTGCATTTTTGAAGCACAGGTTCATAAAAACACTGAAATTCTGATTAAACTTATAATTAATTATTGTATCCTTAGTTACAAGAAATTTTTATAACTATTAATCTAATAAACAACTTTTTACGATATTTTATTCCTGATAAAAGTCTATATATCCGAAACACTGATCTCTAATAGTCTTTTAATTCAAATTCTCATAAAAAAGTATTAAATTTATTTTATTAATAATTGATTATAACTTATATAATATTATTACATAATTATCACAACTTTTTGAGCGTATCTTTTCCTGAGAAAAGAAAAACTGTTTTAATCGAAGGGAAAAAAATTCTTTGCTATTAATAAGTGCTCCAAATATAACATAATATAAATAATTGTATTTTCCAATGAATTTTCTGAAACAAAATCAGATCAAAGAATATAATATTTTATACTTTATATGTGTTGACTCACAGCGAGAGATATGAAAAAAACTAAAACAGCTCAAAATAAGAGCCGAAATCCCAGATTTAAAATCGTAGAACTGATAAGTGCTTTAACTGACATTTAGTACACCTTATCTCTAAAATAACATTTCTATCTTCAGTGCAATCAAATTCTGGGCTCAAAATCGGCAAAAGTGTGGATGAGTTGGGGTTCAGGTCTTTTTTCTTATGGCAGAAGCGAACAACTCATTGAGTGTTTCCAATTGTTTCGGTTGCATTGTTAGCGGTCGCGAACCTATTGATTTGCGTTTGGCATTCAGTGTGGGCTCTTTAGACACAATCACCGGCTCTTTATTGTTGTAATCGATGTATAACCCTTTGTATCCCAAATATGGACTAATAGCCAAAGCTGTCAGTGTTTCGATTCGTTGTTTGTTTTTGGACGGAGGATATGACTCGTAGACACTCTGCAAGACTAACAGCATATGTCTAATGTCGGAAGCAATCGATTGCTTCTCATTAACCAAATTATTCAGATTTTCCTCAAAACTTGTTTTAAAAATAACTTCATCTCTGAAAGCAATGAGTGTTGTTTGACGTATAGTTAGCCCACACTTTGATTTAACCCTAAACAAAATGCAGTCCAAAACAGGTAATACTTTAGAGAAAAAATGAAGCCATTGCTCGCACAGACCATCCATGAAGTCATCGCATGAGTTAAGTTTGTCTCTTATAATAGCCATTCCTTTAGTCAACATTTGGCTCTTATAGCGGTCATAAACAAATGAACCGATATTAGAGTCCAAAAGGTTTCTAACATTTTCGTGAACGTTAGCCAAACAATCGTTCATCAAAAATGTTGGTTCACTCTCTCGGAATACCTTAAGAATAGCATTTTCGAGTCCAATCCAATCGGAAGATTGAGAAGAAATGGAACACTTGAACTCTGTCTGATTCTTGATTATATCACCCAAACATACCGTCTGATAATTGGAATGACTATGAGATGACAGATCAATGTCAGAGTGAATGTGACGCCTCTGCATAGAAGTAGATCGCACTTCTTTAACCGCATTTGTTTTGTTGGACTCATTTTGGTCAAGAAATTTGCGCAAAGGTTTCCAATTCAATGACGAGTTGGGAATCGATGTACCCTTTCGTGGCATTGAAATTGATTTTCTCTTAGAATAAATAAAATAAATGAGAAAAATAGTGTAAACTCACTTGAATTCAATGCAATTTATTTTTGACTTTTAAATGTTTTGATGTTATATTAGAGTTCAATTTTGCAATTATTGGTAGTCTTTATGTTTATGATTATGGGTGTAATCGACAAACAATTAGATGTTTGAAAATTTTTAGTTCAGATAAGATAACTATTCGCTGATTAACGAAAATATTATCTCAACTACACTTTGAAATTAAGGTCATTTAAATGAATATTCCCATTGAATGCATACTTAAGGGGAAATCAAAATTCTTTCACTTTTCCTATCCTTAAAACTAAATATTTGAATAAATGATTCAAAAATGAGTCCAAAATAAAAGTTATCAAATGATTGAAAATTTCCCCAAAACTTGTAATTATTGAAATAATTTCCATTTTATTAGACGTTATATAAAAATTGAACTCAAATTTCAAAGTCTTAGTTTTATTATTCTGTGTTTATATAATAATAACACCAATTTATTGCATTACATTTGCACTGATTATGGGGCTGTGCTAGAGATTGTGCTGTTGCTAATTGTGAAGACAATTATAAAAAGTTTTATAATGCATTAAATATTTTATTTGCTATGAAACCCATAATTTATCATTTCTTTGATTATGAAAACCCTTTAAATACAATTTCATTGTTTGAATAAATTTTATTCCTAATATTATTTTGAATAATAAGAGTAGGGGTGGACAGGGATCACATCCGTCCAATTTTCTGTTTATAAATCCAATGAATAACTTTAAAGTACTTAACATTTGCTAAAAATTAGTTTTTGTGAACAGTGGGCGAAAGTCTCGGGAGTCAACTATTTTTTTTGTTTTATTTTTATATATGCGCTAATTTTTGACCATATCTTTGATATAATCAGTTTTAGCATAACATTTAAACCATTCAATCATTTATTTACATTTAATGTAATTCATAAAAAATAAGTAATTTTTTATAATTCTTTAAAAGCTTTACTGAACTTTATTTTCAATTTTACAAATAAACAGAAAAATTGATTTTTTAGAGATAGCCTTCAATGTCTCCATTGGTTACCCCATGAAAAAAGAAATATTAACTTTGAATTTAAATTGAAATTAAATGACAATAAATAGGTTTTAAATAATCCAGTGTTGAACTCAACTCTATATTTAAATTCACATCGATTTTAGAACTCAATAATAGGCACCAATTTTGGGAATAATTGACCAAATCTTCAATAATATTAAAACTTGAAAGAAGTCACGAGCCTTTAGTAAACTCTTTTTATAAAAGACAACATTAAAAACATTATCAAAACTACTTTTTTTTGTAGAGTTTAGAAATGTTAGTGAAATGTTAGTGAAGATATTGACCCAAATTATTCTTAAATTATTTTAAATCAATAAAATAATAATTATATCAGAAATAGATCTGACGAACAAAACGTTTGGCATATAATCTCAAATATATTGAATAGTTATTAATAGTTGTTTGTTGTCTACAAATTGTATCTATAAATTGAAACAAAATTGAGAATCAATTACTGATAATAACCTTTTTATATAGACTTGGAATAAAAACTAACATAAAATATATGATATAAATTTAGGAAAAATTGTAATCACGTTCACAGAAATGAACTCAACTCAACAGAACTCAACCATTTGGAAAATTTTTGATTAAAATTGTCTGAAAATTCTCAACCATTTTTGTTGTTTTTCTTCGCAAAAATGATAAATAAAGTAAAAGTTGTTAATATTCTTATCAAATATTATTCTTTGGGATAATAATGAAAAATTGCAAAAATTTTTTATCGATTCCAAAGTCGTTGTATTTGTTTCTCATTTGGGAGTATTTCACTTAACTTTTGCTATTCATTAATGAATGCCAAGTATTTACTAAAGTATTTACTGAAGGGTTAGGAATTAACTTTAATTAATTACTCAATTATTGTTGAAATTGTATTTTTTAGGATAAATTTTATAATTAAATAATTTGTTTTAAGATATATTGAATTTTTCAGAAAATATTAAAGTACTCAAAGAACTCGTGAAGAGTAGGACATTGAGTTCAGTTTGAAAATGATTTTAATTAATCACTAAAACCATAGAATGAAATAACTGTAGTTTTAATGAATGTAAGTTTTAACGAAGGAAAACAGTTTTTGCAAGAACACATTCCTTTCTAACACTTAAACTAAACTTTTTAATTGATTAAATCATTTGTTATTTTAAGGGGAAAGCCTTGCTTTGACAGCACTTATCCGAAAGCACTCCAATGAATACAAAACATTGAATTTTTTGGTGCTCTCAGTCTCGAAGCAAAACCATTGATAAGTTGTGATATGAATTTATCGTTGAATTAATCGATTTATTTATTTTTAAAAATGTTTTATAAATTTTAGATAATTTATACGATTGTTGAGAACATAAAACGGATTTCAAAAGCGTGAAAACTATAACCTCAAACATCAAACTAATTATAATTGATGTTTCATCAAAATTAATGTCAGGGTTGTCTAATTTCTTGTAACAACTTAGCATACATTTACCAGTCATTTACCGCATATCGCCACCGGGGTGTCGGTCAAACTCAAACTCTTAGATAATTCTAATTGTTATGAACTCTATTTTAAAACCAGAATTTATTCAAAACTATGAATAAATTGACTCAGAATTAAAAATTATCTCCTATTCATGACTTGAAGCAAAACTGTGCCGATGATTTTCCGATCAGATTATCATGGTTGTTATTATTCTCAAATATTACAATTTATCGATAACTTTTTCACCACTTTTTTTCACTGAATTGATTGGCGAAGAAAAATAGTTTAAATCTCTTTTTAATCCATTAATTAATGACATTTTCCAGTCCTAAGTGTTTCTGTTGTGAGAAAAGTATTTTTCAATTAAAAATTTGTTAACTTTTTTTCTTATCTCAAGTCTCTTGTGTTGTGAGTGTTGTGAATGTGTGTGAAAAGGAACGCGTAATAAAAACCTAGATTCAAACTTAAAGAAATCAATAAATAATTTCAATATATTTTTTTATCACTCGCTCTGACGGAGAAATTAATGCCAAGTGTTTAGTGTTTAGGAAAGAAAATTGGATTGAGTTTCGAGTGAATGCTTCGCTTCTTATATTTAAGAAATGCATTTTTGATTAAAATTTTCAGTCAAAATAAAGTATATATTTTATAAACTATGAGGAAATAAACAACTGAAATATAAGTCAATCACTATTTCACTTTGAATTTCACTTAATCTTAAGATAAATAAATTTTACGAAACACTAATTAAGATAAATTAAAACCCTTTGAGGTTTTGATACTTTCCAATGATATGATAGCTCTTTAAATGAAAAAAACAGTGAAATTAATGCTTAAACTAAGATTTGATTTACTTTTAATATATCATTAATAGTGAGTTTATGTCAGAACATATTAGTTTAGATAATAGTGTGACGGCTAACCCATCGAAATATATAAGAATAAGAAAGTGGTCAGTCCTCAGTCTTCATAGAAATAAAAAAAAAGGAGATTCTGTGGGAACTAAAGTTTAATGTATTATTTATTTGGTTATTAACTTAACATTTGGTTATTAAACACTTTTATTCTCTCAGTTTAATTACTGTTTAATTGTAGTGAATACAAACCCGAAATGACTTTAACACAAGAGTTAATGCAAATTTGGTTCTCTGGGCCTAACATTTCCTCTACAGTTTCCTCAAGTGTCCAAAAATTGAGAAATCGCTAATTGTTTTATCAGTAAATAATAAGAATAATAATTATTATAATAAGCCATTTGTGTCAAGAGTTATGAAATGTATTGCAATTGAAGTTAAGAGACGTTGATTTCAGATTGTAATCAAAATAAAGCTCTACTAATGTTATTAGCTCTACAACTAATACAACTAATAATTTAGTTTTGGTAGTGTTTGTCAATCGACAAATTGTATGAAAATCTAACGTTACGCTCAAATAGCAAAACAAAATAAATTGCATTAAGATTTACCATCATTTGAACGAATCAACAAAAATATAGTCTGAGATTCAAACGCCTAAACAAATAGATTGCTTTCCGATAAGAACTTTAATTTTGATTAAAGACAATACAGAGTCCAAACCTAACAGTTTATCACATTTCTGACGGCACAGGATTAGGTTAGGCCTATGCCTAGAACTGTTTGGTTTTAACACTATTCTTAGGAGTGCCTTCAGTTATGGAATAATATTATTGATTAACCGCTCGAATAACTGTATATTCAGTGTTTCCATTCATTTGTAATTTGAGTTTACTTTTAGCGAACAGATGTTTAAACTTATATTGATTTGAAAGACTTTTTCATTAAATAATTCAATTATTGTTAGCTTTTAATTCATTGAGTTTTTAATTCATTTGTTTTTATTTTATTACACATAAACTAATCAATATTTTTCTCTCGAATATTCCAAAAACGAAGAGTACATGTATTCAACATTTCTTTATTCAAAGTATTTTTCCGAGAAATAGATTTTTTTGAAAAATTTTATATCGTATCATAAATATATGAAAGGCCTCCCAAACAAGTCGTTCAAATGAAATATATATATCGAAATAGTTTATAGCAATTGCTTTTAGTCGAGACTCAGCTCACAATCAAATGGTTTTGCTTTTGAACAGAATTTTATTGGCGATCCTTTTTAATGGTTATAACTTATAATAATAATAGTAGTTATAGTTATTGTGATAATAAGAAGAGTAAGACTTTTGACTCTCCAACTAAACAATGCTCTTGTTTTATATGGTTTAGAATATACTGTTTCTCTCTTTCACTTTCCTTCTCTCTCTTTGTCTTCCCCTTCAATATGTGAATCACATCTCATTTTATTAGGTTTTATGCCTTAAGTTTTGTTATATATTTGGCCTTTGATTCAGTTTTTGTTAACCTTTTTTTTTGTTGTGCTCTTAATTTTCTTCTTTAATAGCATATAATCGTAATAATTATTATTACTCTTATTTTATTTTATTTATTATTATTTAGTAATTAAAGCGTAACTCAGACGTGAAATATTGGTTTCTTTTGATTCTCTTTTTTTTAAATATATTTCAAAAGAGACTGAATTTGTTCTTAAATTTAAGTATTTTTTGAAACTCTTATCTAAAACTTGGTTTGAGATTAAGGTCTCGTGAGTTTTGAGTGCTTTAAAAACAAGTTTAGAAGAGATATTCTCTACTCTTTAATGATTATTATTCTGCGCTTATATTCACAAATCATACTAAAGCTCTTCTAATGTTATTTTTAATTAAAGCCAAGACGAGACTCATTGTTAGTATTCCCAGTGATTTCTGGTTGGGTTAGGTTCTGGTTAGCAGCTGAGTGCCAACTGAATGCCTGTACCCTCAGTGCGTGAGCGCCAGTTATGACTCAGATTATACCTGCAGTGAATCAATTGGCGGACCAAATGTTAGAGCATATAATCAGAAGCCTGTAATACAGGTATGACTAACACATAGTCTTTCAAAATTACTTCAGGTTTTTCTTTTTTTAAAAACGGATGTAAAGTGTGGCTGAGCTCATCCGTTGAGGCAACCGTTGTTACATCCTTAGCCCCAGTCCTCGACTACCGATTAAATAGAAAAAATATATAATTCAAAACAACGCCTACTTTCAAGAAATTCACAAAAGAAAGAAAACACTGAATCAGACAAAGATAGAGTGACTCTCTCTTCATATGAGCTCTCCTTTAGGATTGACTATTAAAACAGTCTTTTTGCCAGATCTCGGACTTGAGTTTGAACTTTGAAGTTGAGCCCTAACTTCAATACCTTTAAGTGTGAGAAGAGATATTACGTGGAAATCATGGTTTTGATGCCCTTGAATTGGCTTAAATTGATTGACGATCGGACACAACACTCGACTCGGGCTCACGGCTCGACTCTCTTTACTTTTGTGATAAATCTTTAGAGTATTAGTTATGAAATAACATCAATCATAATATGGATGAACGAAAACGAGAGAAAAATCGAAACATTACTTCAAAAGATAGTTAGAAATGACAGAAATGAGAGCAAAGAGTTCTCAAAACCAACAAAAATATGATAAATATATATAAAAAGCAAACTTAAAGATACAGAAACTGATCCAAAGAAAGAAATGGTTTTTACTCTTTTTATATTCTTTACAATAATTTTTTTCATCGATTAAATAACTGATAAAATTCAGTGTTTGGGAGATAAGACATTTTCCTCCATCAAAGATATGGTAATAATATGTCATTTATACCTTTAATTTATGTAAATATTTATTATTTCAACATTTTTTTCTCAATAGAAGTATAAAGTAATCCTCTTTTTTGATTCATTTATTACACTTCGGATAATATTGTTCTCCAAATAAAATACAGTGAAAAACAAGCGATGAATTATTCACTCAAATGAAAGAATGAAATAACGAAAGAATGTGTTCTTGAAATGAATTTTTCTTTATTTTATTTTATCGTTTTTAACAATAATATGTTTTTTTTAGTTTAAAAGACGCCATTCGAGCGAATACTCAGAATAATCGCCACTTAAATGATGTTTAAAAAGTTAAAAGCGTTAAAACTTTATGAAAAACATATGACTTTTATATAGTTTTTATTAAGTATTAAAAAGTGCTTAATTTCTTAATAACTTTTGAAAAATAACTCAATAAAGAGTAAGGTCATTTTAAAAAACATTAGCAAGTTCAACTTTAATTCAACCATAATATTAAATATTAATCCCTTTTTAACCGAAATAATATAATGTTTGATAAAATTATATTAAATATTTATAACATTACTATCAGATTGTCATCGATATTACACTAAACTGAGTAGTAATGTCTGAAAATGATCCTACTCATGCACTTTACTCATATCCACATTTTAATGGGTTATTTTGTAATTCAAGAACATTTTTCACAATAATTCGAATGTTAAGTACTTTATTAAAATTGAGTTTTTATTTCTAAAATAAAATTATAGTTTAATTTAATGCTAAGCAAAGCATTTATTTATTATATTAAAGATTAAGTATTTTATTATATATTTTTCATTGAAAAAGGGATAAAAAGATTAGAGATTTGGTCATTTGATAAATAATAATTCATTGAAAAATGGATTTAATGACTGTGTCTTAGAAACTAAATTAATTGATTATCACAAGACTTGCAATCGTTTAAATCATATTAAATGTTAAGAAATATCTCTAAATATAACTCAATCCTAGATTTTCAACTTTTTTGAACTGTTTTCGTGAAGAATCTCTATTTATAGTTAAAATTGCGTTGGATTTTGATTTTCGCCTGAATTTGATTTGTGACTCAAAACCACTTTTCAAACTTAACGAACTCACGAAATAAACTTAACATTGAAAACACCATAAAACAGCTTACAGTGCAGGCCATCGATGCAAACACAGCTTTTTAAAGAGCCACTCGTCAATGCGCAGCTCCCCCTTCAAAGAGGGGGTAGTTTTTCCGGGCTAACTTCTAATGTGATCAGGATAGATTTGTACAATTGTCAACACTCGCCTAATTAGGACTATTCAGCAAACTTTCCTTAATCTAAGTTTGGGTTTCTTTTAAATATAATGTAATTTATATATAAATATTATTTTTAACTTTAGATAAACACAAGAAATAAAGTTTTGAAATAGTTTTGACTCAAATGACTAAACAGTGATTCAAGACTTCGATAAGAAATTTGTTTCTCATTTAAACAAAAGCGAATTCAATGCCAAACCTTTTAATAATAATTTGAGACTCATATGTGTTATTCAATCTTTAAATTATTATCATTAATAAGGGATCGCCAACAATAGCTCAGCATAAATATGAATCATATAAAGTTGTGACCAGAGATAATGAATAATGGATTTGTAGTAATCAACTGAAATCTGTTTTACATATGATTTACAATAAAATTGGTTTTTCGTCACGAATTGTTGGGTTAACCAAAAGAAAAGACAACTCCATTTTGATTGTGAATGTCCTCAGGTTGACCCCAGTTTTGTTGTGAGTGTATACCCGTTGGTGTGTCCCCTATGTCAGTAATGGTGGTTTTCTTGTGTTAGGGTCTGCGCAGTAGTGCTGTCTCTAAGTGTCTGAACGTTGCGCTCGACGTAACGGTTTAGAAGTGTTTCAACTTTCAGTGTAGAGTCGGAGCACAGGCTTTACGTTAAAACCAGTGCGAAGAGAGACAACAAAACAGCCATTTCTCTATTCTTTGGATTTGTAGCCATTGATTGGAACTGTTTTTCTTCAATAATTATGTAAAATAATGTGACAATTAGTGCACAAAATGTTAATATTGTTATCAACGTTTGTGACCACAATGTGTTTGTGCACAACGTCTGCCATTTGGACAGAAAACCTAATCCCCAAGAAAAGGATTACCCATTTAAAAGAGAGTGACATTCAGAGGTTTGTCGGTAATCAAACCGATTCCGACCATTTCAAGTTATTGGAGCAAGATGGTGACCATCTTCTTGTCGGCGCCAGAAATATCGTCTACAATATAAGTCTTCTCTCTCTCGAGGAAAATAAGGTATACATCCAGTGATTACTACCAATCAATTCATATTAATCACCAGTTTTTCTCTTTTTATATATTTTTCACAAAAATAGCGACAAATTTCTATATTTTTCTTTTAAATTAACTATAAATTAGGACTAAATTTGGGCCAAAGATTTAAATAATTGACAATTTAGTGGTCATTTCCCACAATTATAGCTCTTCTCATGAATTGTGTGAATCATAAGTATATTAAATATTAATAAATAGATAATAGATTTGATAAAAAGTTTTAAAGTTTATATTTGGAGAGAATTTTAAATAAATTGAACCGAAAAATGAGTTCTGTTTTGAATTAAAATCTTTCCTCAAAAGAGTCTCTATTTTTGTATATAAACTCTGTTTAGAAATTCACCCAATTTTTCATTTCGTGGACTTTTGTTTTGAAATTTGTGACAAAATTTGGTTAAAATTAGTGATTCATATGCTATACATTACAGACATTAATCTCAATTCCAATAAATTATTGTCAATAAAATAAAAGGTCTCTATTTATTCTGTGCGCCTAAACAAGAGAGTGAGATATAAATGCGCTCAAACTCTGAATTGTATTTTAAAGCCCAACCCATTATTATCGTTATCTCAAACAGATTTATATAATTTTACTTTTGATATGTTTTTCATTAATTAAAATTAATTTGATATTTTCATCAGAGAATTGAGTGAAAAGTTTTGGCAAAAATATGTTAGAAATAATAATTCAATTGTTTTGATGTCTTAAACTTTGAAAAGATTAAAGATTGTGTTATACCTTAAGATATCATTTCTGGAAATATGCCATAAAATTGAAAACAATTTCCGTATTTTACGAGAAAATTGAATTTTTCTTAAAGTATTGACTCGTTTTGAGGAAAAACTAATCCCATTTGAAGTCATTTTTGTTTTCCGTATAATATCTGATCTTAAATTACATATTTTCTGTGACTTTCGAGTCGTATAATAATTGTATGTTAGAGTAGGGAAAGGCGACAATTGCGACAAATTTTATTCCAATGCTATTATTCAATGAATTCAATTCAAATGATTTATAGCCAGAGATCGGATGACTCGCATTTTAAGCCCAGAATGTGTGGCCGAACTTCCCGTTGAATATAAATGTAATGTTAAGTAGAAGTTCTCCTCTGATGTCGATCTCCTTATAATTATTATAGTTTTCAATGTTTATAGCCTTTACCCAATGTATTGGACTTAAATACCAGTCATAGAGTGTTGAGCCTCCGGTCTCACGTTTTTCGCGTAACCGTCTTTTCGATTGGATTTGTTGAAGTGATGCCAAACCATTAAATACTGTCCATATGACTAATACAAACTGTTGTGAACTATTGTTTATTATCCATAACTTGATATACCGGTGTATTAGTAATGAGTGAACATTTGATTTCACCATTTATTTTATTTTCGGTTTTATTCCGAGCGCTAAACGATATTAACGTTTAGTTTAGATTCATTTCTCACTTCTCGCACTTTTTAAGGGATTTAGGATTACGTGCAGAAAGACTGCACCCGTCGTGAATCAGTACTGTACTCATAGAGTTGTGTTAGTCCTAAAGCGCAGGGGATTTTTAAAACCGCAAATCCTTATTAAATGAGCAAAAAGTTAGAAATATATCTAAAAAAAGTTAGAATTCGTTTGAGAGAAGATTTGGTCTAAACTGCAAACCTGTGATAAATGAGTCGGTGCTATAAATTTCATTGTCGGATGACTTACAGCAAATATAAATCAAATATTTTTTTATTTTAAACTCAACTCACATCAGTTGCTCTACAATTCTGTTCACTTCTTCTTCAGTTGAGAGCCGTTTTTTTTGCCAAAATTCCTATTCCTTGTGTTCTGACTATCGATTTGTTTTTATTCACACATTTTTTGTTGTCTGTATTCCAAACATTTTCTTCCTTTAGATTTAGAGAAGAAGAAGAGATAATAAAAAAATATTAAACTTTTGTTTTTTTATATTTTTATTAAATTTGTGCAGCGATTGCAGTGGTATAGCAGTGACGATGACATAAAGATGTGCAAATATAAGGGAAAGTCGGACGAGTTCTGCCAAAATTATATTAGAGTATTGGCAAAGAAGTCGGAAAACGGTATCTTTGTGTGCGGTACCAACGCTTTCAAACCAAAGTGCAGACAATATTTGGAAAATGTAAGACATGTCAAACATTTTCAAAACATTCCTTCCCTTTATATATATGAGTTGACATAAGAGTCTATAATACCTATAAATATATCTAAAGTTTAGACAATTTTGTCCTCGAAATCTATTTATTCTCTAAAATGAAGACAATTTAAACTAAACGTCAATTACTTTCTTTTCTTTTTTAAATGACATCAGAATTTGGAATATGAGTTGACTAACGAACAGTCTGGTGAGGGGTTGTGCCCATATGACCCGACACACTTATCCACGGCCAGCTTTTTCGGTAAGTCTAACATCTAATTAAATGTGATGTCAAAAATTGATGTCATTAGTCTTAATCATCTCAATTGTAATAAATCCGAAGAGCTTTTTATAGTAGTGTTGTATTACATTCACAAGTCGTGTCTATTATTTTATTTTTGTTATATCTGTTGGCGAATGTTATTGTCTTTCTCTCCAATAATTTTCAATACAATAGAGTTTAAAACAATCACCAAAAATACAGCCCATTATTTGTCTTATATTTTCGACAATTCTTTTCCTATTCATTATATTTCTATTTAAAGCGGAAAACCTTTTACTTTAGAAAAGTCTTTATATTCTTTTAAAAAATGAATTTCTCCTCTTTTTTTGAATGAAAAAACAAATTGAGTTTTTCATAAAAATCTCATTAAAATCTTTTAAAACATTGCTTTTCTTTTTGCTTTTCTTGTGCCACACTTAAGGACCGGTTAAGGATCGTTCAGGTATTAACTCTTATTATATATATATATTCACATTTTGACTTTTATCACAAAAATTATGTAATTATTATCGAAATAAAAAAAATAATAGTTCTGACTGTCAGTTATATTGTGTCAGTGACTGACTCTTATTCTAATCGAAAGTATTCTCTGAAAGGCGTTTATCAGAGACTCAATGACTGAATGTATAGTTATTTCAGGAATCGATTGCTTTCCTTTATTTGTTTCCCTATCTTTTTCTGTCAAATATGAGACCAAAGAATTTGAGTAAACAATTGAAGTCTTTATGAATGTTATAATATATTCATATGTATATCGAATTTCTTTAACATATTTTTGTTTGTATCGAATAGAGAATAACCTATACGTCGCAACTGTGGCCGGTTTTACTGGCGCCGACCCTCTCATATATCGATCACCTCTACGGACAGAACAATTCAATCCAAAGCACTTAAATGGTATTAAAACTATGACTCTTTTAGACAATTACATCAATAAATATATGGATAATGTTTTGCACTGCATTTGCAGTTATTTCTATTAAATGATATAAAAAAAATTTGGCGAAAAACTAATTAAATGCATTTTTGATGTCATTAGCGCCCAGTTTTGTCAATTCGTTTCCACATTCAGAACACGTCTACTTTTTCTTCAGAGAAACAGCAGTTGAGTACATCAACTGCGGAAAGGCTATCTACTCGAGAGTGGCCAGAGTTTGTTCTAAAGATAAGGGCGGACCCCATAAGTTTAGGTATTGTTTGTAGTAAACAAACTAAAAGTATATGATTTCAATTGATGTTTATCTATAATTCAGGAATCATTGGACCACATTTGCAAAGGCCAGACTCAACTGTTCCTTTTCGGGGGAGTTCCCCTTCTATTTCAATGAGATTCAATCGACTACTAATATAGTAAAGGGTAGGTCGTGTTCCACATACTTTTTCTGTCGTATAATTGAATAGAAATGTGTTTACAAACATTAATTAATTCAATTGGATTCAGGTATATATGGCGGTCACAACTCTGAACTCATTTATGGAGTATTTACGACACCTACAAATAGTATCAGTGGTTCAGCTGTTTGTGCATTTAGAATGGAAGACATACATAAAGCATTTGAAGGTTCCTTCAAAGGTCAAGAAGATATTGACTCGAATTGGCTGTCTGTCCCCTCATCCAAAGTTCCAGAACCCCGACCCGGACAGTGTGTCAATGATTCGCGTCAATTGCCTGAAATGACTTTAAACTTCATCAAAGAGCACACACTAATGGATATGGCAGTGCCTGCCTTTTGGTCCACACCAGTGGTAGTGCAGACAAGTTTCAGATACCGCTTCACTCAAATAGCTGTCGACCCCCAAATAGAAACGGCTTCCGGTAAAACTTTCGATGTTCTTTTCATTGGTACAGATGACGGTCGAGTGATTAAAGCAATCAATTCCGCGAGCGGTGCACTCAGTGGCCATCACTTCCACAATTCAGTCGTTCCCATTATCATCGAAGAAGTGACAGTGTTTCCAACCGGAACTGCTATAACCAATCTTTTGGTTTACCACACCTTTTATGAAGCGAAGCTATTAGTCGTTTCTAACAACGAAATTAAATCAATAAAACTGTTCCACTGTTTGGCAAAAACGTGTGGAGAATGTGTTGCCCTTCAGGACCCTTATTGTGCTTTCGATTTGCAGCGTCAACAGTGCACAAGCAGTAGGTCTCGATTCTGGAATCGCGACAATTTTGTCCAGAATGTAGAGGACGGTTGGGATCCGCGCTGTCCCGATGGTCGGCCGCCCCCTACCGACAGCACTAATAAAGTTCCGCCGGTCTCATATTCCAATACACATACAGTGCCCGGCACTATGCCTGGGGATACAATACCACCAAACGGTATGGAAGCTACCGAACAGACGCCCATTTACAGCGGCGAAACGTTCGCACTGGCAGTTGTCACGAGTGTCGTCACATCACTAGTCGTGGGTTTTATTCTGGGCTACATATTTAGTCGGCGGTGTCGTAAGGATGACCCTAATGTGTGTTCGCCATACGATGATCCGCACCAATATTTAGATCATCACCCGAATCACGACCCCTTCCCGAGTCAGCCACCGGTTAATAATAAGCCAATAAACTTAGTTTTAAACGTTCCGCCGAAGAACGCAAAAAACGCAAACTCGTCGGCGGACAACAAACCCATTCAGAAGGTGAAGAAGATTTATTTGTAGGCCATCGAACTTATGAAAGGCCTCACCACCGGTTTCTCGACAGTGATTCTTATGACTCAGACTATGAGGACATTAGCGAACTGTGACCACAAAGTGTTGTACAACCGATGGATAGGAATGGGAACGAAATTATTAAGTGTTGTCTCCGCCGACAGTTAACTAAATATTGTTTTTATAAAAAAAAAATTGAAACACTTCTTCAAATACTATTCGAAATGAAGTTTTGGTTTCTTTTAATTGCTTTTAAGAGCAAACTATGCATCAAATTATACAAAACAACGTTTTTTATGCAATGAATCGATTATTTGGAAAAATATTAGCAAAAATGTTATGTTTTTAAAACGAGATTATTATTAGTGAAACTGAAAATATGTATATTTAGTGCTTCCGATTGGATGCCGACACAAAATATTGAGAATTAATCCAAGACTAAGTCATTTAATTTTACGGAACCTCACATTCATTACCAAATATTTGGTGAACTTCGGACCGACAGTTCAGAGAAGTGTTCGTTTTTTAATGACATTTGTTTTGCTCCTCATTTGCTCACAAAAAGAATTCACTTTTAAATATCATCTCATAATCAAATCATTTAATGTTTCATAAGATATTTGAGGAGAAAATTCTGTGATTTTTTTTGTTAATTTAGAAATTGTTTTTGAGATTTGATTTTAAGATACTTTTGAGTTATAATCCGAAAAGTGTCGCAAAATATATACCTTTTTTGACACAAAATGCTTTTGGAAATGAAAATCCATTAATTAATAGCAAAAATATGCGATTTTACCATAAAATGGATTTAAAATAAAAATAAATTTATCCGAAAAAAGCAATTGAATGCCAAAAAATTCAGGACAGGGTTTACATCAGATTCACAATCGATTGCTTAAAATTCTTATCGCTTTTAATTAATTTTCGTGAAATCAGATCACATATCGATAACAGAAGAATAATTAATATATAAGAAACAGATTTAGAGATAAAATGTTAATTTACAACGAAATATTAGTTTTGCTTGATGATTTATTTTTATTATCATTTGTTTAATTTATTGATTCCTTATTCAAATGATTTGCTAATTCAAAGGGATTTTTATTTTTACGAAAGTTTAGTTCATTCGATAGCTTTTAATTAATTAACATTAATTTAGGGACTGATCGAAAAAACCCAAACCTTTTTAAGAGATTTAATGAAAATTTATTATAAATTTTATTATTTATGAAATGATTTAAAAGTAAATATATTAATGCACTCCAAATATTATAAATAATTGTAAATAAGGTTTAATTGAATTATAAAATTCATTTAAATATGACATCCATTCAAATGTCAAAAACTGCTCTCTCTTTATATACAAAAGAAAAAAAATTTAAAATATTTGGTTTATTCCTGAGTTTTAACTGTAAGTGAATTCATTTGATTGTAATTTAAAACATTTTTTTCGATCCAAACAAATGTAC
>JAQFZL010000008.1:0-43737 GCA_034695685.1 Galumna lanceata
ATTATCCGACGTTAAGCCAAAAGAGGACACAGTTTTCTTCGATTATTTTGCTAATAGTCTCGATAGACATCGCACTGAAGAGAGTTATTATTCTGTTATATCTCTATTCGTGGTTTTAGTCAAAGCAATGCGTTATAATTCATTAAGAAATTCATAATTAATAAAATGATTACTTTTTAATGATTTGCATTTATTGTTGATTTTACATAAGATTTGATTGAAATGAAACCAATGAACAGAAGATTGTCTTAGAGTCGATTGAAAGAATAAAAATATAATTCTATGGTTTAATACTTAAATACTTGAAATCAAATATATTTACAGAAAATAGTTTTTCAATGAGTTTTGGATAAATTAATTGAATATGAAATGTATTAATGTGTGAATCGTTATATTAATATAAATGCCGACAAAGTTATCAAAAGGTCTAATGACTAGCGATGGAGCCTTAATACATGAATGGCAACTCAAATGGTGAAGGCGGGCAACGGTTCGACCACTTTCTCCTTGTAGACTCTGTGAAGCGCTTCACACACGAATCGGAACTGAGAGGACGTCTGGATGAGCATTGCTCGCTGGTCTCGCATCAGACGCACCAAATCCAGTGGAAAGACCGGCTCATTGGCCTCAATAAGGCACATTCCCGTCTCCATGAGAATCAGAACTCCTGTCCTTCCGATGCCCGCACTGACAGAGAGAGAGAGAGAGTGAGAGAGAGTCTCGCGAACACAACAATACCTGCAGTGAACGATGAAGGGCTCCGCGAACTGCTCTCTCATTTGTCTGACTTTGAAGATCAGATGAAGAAAGTCATTGTCGCGCTCTGGAACGCCGTGGTCGGGCCACGCCAGGTATTGCAGGTGACACACGACTCGCTCTTCGTTTGTCTGAAAGAAAAGCGGTTAAAACACGTTCTAATGGAAAGAAGACTGACTTTGGGGTCAAAGAGACGGAAGTGTCGCTCAATTGTGGCCGAAGTGTCGTTCTGTTGGATCAGAGAGACGTTGAAGAGTCCGTAAACAGTGATTGGCTCGTGGTTGTCTTCAGGCCAATACTTGTGACACTTTTTGCGTCCCTTTTCCTCCAAAGGCGTAACCATTATGATGAGAGGAGACCTCTGTTCCCAAACCATGAGCCAGAAGTCGTCAGTGGTCTCTTTGAGCGGTCCCTGAGTGGCGATATATCTGTTGCGAAGACCACTGGCGGGGATCTCCATAGTGACGAACGAAGCGTTGATGTAATCACCGGTCAAACAGTCGTTCAAAACAACTCGCGTCGAATCGTCTGAAAGAGAGAGACATTGTTAGGAGAGAAGAGTGGAGAGAGTGACTGACAGGGCGAGATGTCGCGATAGCGGTTCTTGCAGAGATTGTCGCTGACTCGCGCAGCACTCATCGATTCGCCACACTTTTTCCGATCCAATTGCTGTTCAAATCGATTGTTTAGAGAGAGAGCGAGACAGCACTGATTCTGACCTCAAACTGGAGAACAATGTTTCCACTCTCGAGGCCTTCGTTCAGCAAAAGCATCGACTCGTCCAAAGGCGCGCACTGGCCGTTGATTGTGGGGTTTGTTGGCGAAGCGTCGGCCGGAATGTACTGGAAAGGCGGCTCTTCTGGCAAGACAGCGTCGCGCGAGTAGACTAGAGACAGAACGAGGTTAGGAAGGGATCGCCTTTTGTTGAGTTCGTGAACGCGATCGCACTCAACAATGAAAATCACAAATAGTTTCTCGAGTGACTCTTCTCACGAGAAACCAATGTCTAGACTAACCGTTGGGACGGATTGAGAGCACGAGCTCGGCTTCCGGTCCCGAGTCTCGCGTCGACCGAATCAATTGGACGATCTGCTCGTGCGAGAGTCCACTGACGTCTTTGCCGTTTATAGTCATCACTTGGTCGCCCTCGCGCAGCTTCGGACACGCGTTGTCGGCGGGCGTGTTGGGCGCCACGCGCGACACCAGGACGGGACAGTTCTGGTCGTGTCCGCCCTTCACGTTGAAGCCGAACCTTCCGTCCGAGTCGGGCGTCATGTGAATCCAAACCAAATGAATGGGCGACGAGTCGTCACTCAGAGACGACAGTCGCTTTGGTGGCGACTGACCGGAAGTGGCGTCAGTGGCGACTGTCGTGCAGTCCTTGTCGATGAATGGCAACGACTTGACGGCCGAAGGACAGAAAGCGCTGGAAGAGGTTGTTGTGCTGAAAACCAGTGAAACAGTGATTAGAAAGCAGTGAAAAGGCCGTCAATTGTCAAACAAAACGCCTTTCGAAGACTCACTGATTGAGAGAAATCCAAGCGCTTCGCGGCGCTCGAGACGGAGATTCCGTTGATTGGATTTTGTAGGTGAAAGTGTCGTAAGGCTTGTGTTGACTGTTGTTGGCCTGAGTGGGAGTCACACAAGGCGTCGCACTCGTGGTCTTGCTCGTGCTGCCATTGGCCACTTTGTTGTTGCTCGAGCAGAGCATCAGATTGCTTATGTGCGGAATGGGAACCGTTTGGCGCGTGAAGCGAGAGGTGCGCGTTCGGATGAATGTGCGTTCGGTTCGAGTGAGGCGTTTCTTGTTCTCCTCGACGGTTTGGAACTCGGTTTTGCCGCTTTTCAGTGAAACACTTGAGTTTTCAATGAGTTTTCAAGTAAAGTGTTTGAATACCTGTATCTGAACTTTGAACCCAAACTCAGGAAGAAGAAGAACCTGAAGAGTGTTAGAAATGGCTTACATTGGCTTACAAGTGACTCACTTTTTGGTGTGCGGTTTGGGAGTCTGAAGTCTGAAGAAAGTGTGCTGTTCCACACAACTCTTCCACAAGGATTTGCACGAACGATACGAGTGAAGGTTGAAACCCAACAGATTGTCGAAGCGTTCGGTCTTTCAACACATTGTTAGACAAAGAGAGACTAAGAGAGAGAGAGACTCACTCCTTCTCTTCTGAGTTGAACGAAGAAATGCCTTCTCTTGAACGAGATTTTCACGATTTTGGCCCACGAGAACTGATTGACTTTGACGTGGTTCTGGAGAACCGAAAGTCCGGTTCCCGAAACGCCGATTTGGATCTCGTGTTGGTTTGAGTCCTGAAACTGCAGTGATTAGAGACTAAGACTCAGCGATTGGTCACCTTTGCTCTGTGCAGTTCAATGCCATACATGTCCAGACTTTTGGCCTCTTCCAGGAAATTGAACTCTGCATCGGCCGGAGTCTCGCCTCTGTGCAGTCGATGCAATTCTTCTACTTTTTTCTGAATAATATTTCAATAAAACTGTAATTTTACTCAAAAACTATTATTATTTAATCAAATGTTTGACTGAAACAAAAACATTATTAAAAACAGATATTATTTCAAAGGTTTTACTCAAAACACACTTATATTCAGTTTGACTGTTATGTCATTCTTACCTCGAATTCTGGCGTTTGGTTTGGAATTAGTTTCAGTTGAGAGACGTATCCACTCACGTGTTCGTCACAACAATAGTCTCCCAACTCGGCTGCAAAGAGAGAGAGAGTGAGAGAGGGATGGCTCGTGAGTTGTCATACACTGAACGGCATAAGAGGCCAAAACGGTGAGCGCAGGCGTTGTGGCCAACAGTTTGCCGCTGAGAATGTCTTTCTTGATCTGCAGGAAGAAGTGGTATCTGGTGTATTCCTCGAGAAGACGCGACGGTTCGGTCACATAGAACTTGACTTTGAAGTAGAGGAGATAAGGAGAAGAGCTTTTCATTTGCTTTCGAATGCGTTTGTTTGGGTCTAACCATCGCTTCATAACAACAATTACAAAGAGATTAGGCTTTGAGAGACTCACGCGACACGAGAGCGACGAGTCGGCGAACTGGAGCGCGAAGTAGTCTCGTTCGATGAGCTCGAGGTGTCGGAAGACGACATCCAGCAGATGTTGGCCTTTCGCGCGCCTCTGAGAGGGAGAGAGAGAGTGATTGTCGAGAGCGAGAGCGCGACTTACGTCCACTTCGAAGAGGTGTTGCGATTCGTCGAGAAAGTGAACCAAACAGCGAATGGATTTGGTGTTCCTCTGAAGCGCCAACTCGTTGGCTCTCACGTTATAAGTGCCCGAAAGACCGGCGAAAGTGCGCGACATTTGGCAGTTGACAGACTCACGAGCATCGAGTGATTAGCCTTCGAGTTTTGGTGCCATTTTGTGACAAGAGATCCAAACAGAGACTCAACAACAACTCTCCAGAAGCTGTGCGACAGAACGCCATCTCACGCTCAGCACAACAAAGCTCAGGATGTCAGCACTGGACGTCAACTGTCGTCATTGGCGTCAACTGACGGCTATTTCACTGCAATTGCCAACAATTAAACACTTGTTGTCAAGAGTTCGTCTTTCGTTGCTTTTCTTAACAATTATTTCGAGAGAAACCAAAGCCGAGAATTAATGTCTGTTTGAGTCAGACATTGACTAAAGTTTGAAAACTGTTTGAAAACTCGATTTTCCGATCAATTGAATAATTGGAAAGAATTTAGAGTTTTATAAAATGACGGCTTTTTTATTAAAACCAAATCGATTGGAAAATGAAAAAAAAATGAAATTTTCTTCTTATATAAGAGTTATTTGTGTTGAGATAACTGTGAATAAAGTATAGAAACAGTTATTGTTATTGGATTTGGCATTTCTTTCGCCTTCGAGTCCACCATTTGGGTCGTCGTTTGTCTTGGCTTTGAGGCTGATTTCTGAAGGGAGAGAGTGAGTGGGAGAGGGCCAGAGAGAGAGACAGACCTTATGATTCTGACCACTTCGTGAAAGGCGGCGTCGACATTGAGTGGCGGGTCTTTGGCACTGGTCTCGATGTAGGGCACCTGAACAGAGAGAGAGAGTGAGCGAGAGAGCGGTCTTGGACTGACCTTGAGTTGGGCGGCCATGTCACGCCCTTGCTCCTCTTGGACTTTTCTCAGGTGAACGAGGTCTACTTTGTTGGCCACGAGAAGCATAGGGTAAGAGTCGCGATCTTTGACGCGAAGGATTTGAGTGTGAAAGTGTTTGACGTTTTCGAATGAGTTCTTCTGAAAGGAGAGAGAAGTGAAAGGTTTTGAAAGGTTTGAGAGCGAGACTGACGTCAGTCACTGAGAAGACGAGGAGAAAGGCGTCGCCCTTTCGCATGTACTGCTCGCGCATCGCCGAGAACTCCTCCTGTCCTGCGGTGTCGAGAACGTCGAGAACACACCACTGGTCGTCAACCTCTGTGTGTTGGATGTAAGAGTCCTCTATTGTTGGGTCGTAGTCCGTCACGAACAGCTTCTGGAAGAACTGGATTGTCAGCGCGGACTTCCCCACTCCGCCGTCGCCCACCACCACCAGCTTGTAAGTGGCCAACGGATCGTTCGGCGCCTTAGACATCACCACTAGAGAAGATGTCGGTCGAGTGTCTGTTTGGGCCACTGGTTGCCATCGCAACACAACACAGTCGTCCCTTTAGACGTGACAACGCAGAGAACAGAGGCTTTCAAAGGAACCAAACTGTCGAAAAACTCAGTGACGTCACCAGAACTGTGTCCGCACGAGAAACAAAACTTTCTTTGAAAAGCCGTTTCTCGCGACACAAAAAACGAGTGTTTTTGAAACAAAACCTATTATTTCACTGTCTTTTGTCTCGAGACCGACAAAAGCCAACAAAAGCTAAAACACGCGCTCCTGACAACAGACAGCCTCTCAGTGGACGTAAACAAGTGCGATGTCAGTGTCCGAAGACGTCTTCGAGATCTCAGACTTCACCACTCAGAGCGCGTGGGAGAGATTCATCGCGCAGATCGAGGAGAGTGTCTCGCGATGGCATCTCAACAACGCTGACGTCACTCAGAGCCACACAAAACACTTGTCAACAATGAAATGCTTCGAACGTCGCGAGACTCTCACTTTCGCCAAAACCCGTACGTTTACGTTATGTCAATATGAGTCCAATGTCTGTCACTAGAGTTCGCGCTCCACTTCTTCCGTTGGGATGAAATGACGACAACAGACGACGACTCTCCGCCTCAGTGTCTCAGAGACGCCGACGACGCGTCTCGTGAGTGGCCCGACCGCGTGCACTGTGCCGTTCGTTACTTCGGTTTCAGAGCTTTTCTTCTTCTTTCGTCCGACGCTTTGGACAACGAAGACAGAGTGAGGATGGCGTTGGGCTCGTCTCGCATCGCCTTAACTCACTGTCAGTGTCGACTTCCACTGCTTATTGAACACAAGAGAAGAGCCTTCGTTGGCGTCTGTGTGTCGCGAGGACTGACAATCGAGTTGTCGTCAGTTCGAGCGCTTCATTCCAATCGATTCCGTCACTTGTCGTCTGTTTTGGATTTATTTAACTCTCAATTCCAGTCGCGAGAAGTGAGAGTTTCGGCGAGAGTGACCTTCTCTGCGCCTCTCAACGCAAGTGTTGTTCAAGAGATTCAAATGTCTAGTCTTTGGAGTGATTTGAGTTCCGATTCGATTATCGATAGCGAAAACCATTCGGATTTGAACCCAAATTGTGCGGAAAAAGTGAGTGAAAAACACTTGAAAATTCTATTAATTCTATTCGAATAAAAAGTGGGAAATTCGCGCCATTTTTGGCCAAAACCAACAAGAATTGCAATTGAGTGCGAGTTTGGAGCGAATGGTTCGACTCTTGGCCGACACGAGACTTGTTTTGAACGTTTCGCTCGAGAGGGAGACAATGAGAGACGCCTTCAGTGTTTTGACGAATGAATGCAACGAAACTCTTGTCGTTAGAAATCAAATCAAACGAGTGTTCACGAGTTGTCCAGACAAGACGACTCTCCACTTCGCGAGCGTCAAGTCTTGCCCAAAAGCCAGTCTCACGTGGCGACTGTGCGGAGCTCTTAGCGAATTGGTTTCTCACGAGTCGTCCTTTCGGCTGTTCTGGCGTCAATTCCTTTGTCGCGTGAGACAACAGTGGGAGAGCGGAGAGGCGTTGGTGGAGTGCGAGGGAAGACCGGACTTCAGTTGCGCTTTGATTCACCAGAAGTTCGACTGAATTGCACTTCAATTCAATTGACGTTTGTTTCGCTTCAGATTACAATTGATTAACACTTGCATTGTTGGCAATCGCGAGACCACTGACGACGAAAGCGGTGAGTTTGAAGACGCGAGAGAACACTTGGAGGACATTGTTGGCGAGGGCAGACTCGCGAGGAGCCACTTGTCAGTGAGAATAGATTCGAAACTTTTTAAAACAATTGTCAACACTAGATGTCTCCTTTCTTCTCCCAAAACTGAACTCTGGATTCCCGAAACGCAAGAATTGCCGCCAATCACTGAAGACGTTCTGAGCGAGCAGTTGGACGCTCTGCAGCGCGTTCAGAGCCAACAACTGAGAGCTCGTCTTCAGAGTGCGAGTCTCGAGAGCGATATGAAGGCGTTTAAAGGTTTCAAAGAGAAAAGCCTTTTTCACTCTCTAATGATGTTTCGCTTTAAAGCTGCGAATCCTTCGGCAGAGTTTCAAGACTTTTTGCGTTGGCATTCGCCTCGAGATGTCGACCAAAGCGGAACTCTGAGTCAAAGGTTTTCCCAAAACAACAACTTCTGGTGTGAGTTGTGGTCCAAATGTGAGCCTCTGAGCGCGAGAAAACAACACAAACTGTTTAATGAGGAAAAAGAGTTCGAAAAGGCTTTCCATTTCCTCCAGAGCGTGACTTTCGGTCTGCGACTGACTATTGCTGTTCTCTTAACTCTCTCTCTCCCCCAACAGCTCAACTGTCGGCTCTCGCTCTCCCCATTGTCTGCCATTCGTGTCTCGAGACACTCGCGCTTCGCAGACAAACCCTCAAACTGGAGGGGTTTGAGTTTGACGAGAAACTCGCGCTTCAATGCATTCAAAGCGAAGACTGGATTGAATTCAAAGCTATTGTCACACAAGAAGAGCTTCTGTTGACTCGCTTTGAGGCAATCAAAGCCTTGGGATTCCAGTCGAGTCTCGCTCTGCAAATGCTGTCGCGAGACAACGTTGAGATCACGCCCTTCTCTCCCGAAGCAGATCTCGTGCGACAAGTGTTCGAGAGCTCTAGGCAAATGCACGAACTTCCGGTGGGAGAGAGAACTTCCGCTTCGACTCCGGAAATGACGCCAATTGGCAAGGAGTTCGTGTTGCGCGCTCGCAGTTGTCGTCCGAACGCCAATTCGATTGAATCGCCAAATCGATTGTACAGTTGTTGGACTAGAGATGGCGAAACAGTGTTAGCGCTCTGCTCGAGCGAAGACTCGCTTTTCTATTGATTTATTTTATCGCAATTTATAAACGCAAGGCTTAAGAGAAACGCTTTTCGCGCGACTCTCGCAATGTTTGCCCTTTTTTCTGAACTCAAACAAAATAAAGTAATCGTTTTCAACCAATTGTTTCCAAACCAATTCGAAGCCAAAGGCCTTCAGATCTCTGACAAAATGGGCTTCGTTGCCATCGAAACGAGAGAACACTTCGGCAATCAGAAGAAGGCCTTCACGCGCTTTGAGAACGCGATTGGCTTCTCTCAGCGCCGGACTCAAGTCCTTTGCCATTAATGACAAGCAAAACACCAGAATGTCGACACTCGACGCCTCGAGTGGGAGGCAACTCATCTCGGCCTTCGTTATCGATGAGTCACTCGCGTGCAGGTCGAAGGAGTGGACGCGAAGGGCGGGAAACGCCTCCCGAAAGTGAGCTCTGGCGCCACAGCCCACGTCGGCGATCGTCACGTGAGTCTGCGATTGGAGTCTCTCTTTGATTCTGTGGATGAGATGAGTGCGAGGAAGTGAAGGCCATTTGCTCTCCAATTGTTGATAAGCGCTGTGATAGTCGTCGAAGCGCTCTCTCGTCACATATTGTTCAGCTTCTGTTCCATCGTTTGTATAAAGGAATTGGTTTAGAAGTCGAAACTTAGAGCGCGACAACTGATCATTAGATTTGGTTCTGAGAGCGAGACTTCGCTGATTGGGATTGCGATTCACTTGTTTTCTATTGGAAATTGTCTCACTTTTGTCTTCTCGCGCCAGAGGAGAGCTTCGAGACAAAAGACGCCTTCGAAGAGACGACTTTTGCTTGTTATTAAACATTTTGTTATTGTTTTCCGTTTCTATGGAAACAAAAGTGAATTTCTGTGAAAAAGTTTGAAAAGTTTGAAGAAGTCTTAGAATTATTGTGAATTAGTTGTGCGAAAGCGTCGTCACTGTCTGTCAGTGTCTGTCAGTGCGTGAAAGCCTTGAGTCTCAGTCAATGTCAGACCACACCTCGCGCTTATATAAGTCAAGTGTTATGCAACACTCTTCCACTCAATGACAATGTCTACGCCTCTCAACAACACACTCTCAGTGGCGGAACTCATCGCCCGCTCCCTCGCGCTCCACGACACCCCCGAGGCCATCGTGAGTCCGACTCCACTTCCCCACCCACTCTCTCTCTCTCTCACAGATTGACTCGCGCTCTGGCCAGAGATGGACTGCACGTGAAGTGCTGTCGTGTGCGAAGGCTTTGGCGGCCTTTCTTCACGACTCGTTTGGAGTCGAAGACAACGACGTGGTAATGGTGTTGAGCGACAATTGCGGACAACAGGCGATAGTGGCAGTCGGAGTCCTGTTCTGTGGCGCGATCTTCTGTTCGATTCCAATTCATTCTTCTGAGCGAGAAATCCGAGATTTCGTCACAACTATTGCGCCCAAAGTTGTGATCACTGAACGAGAGCTGACTATTGGAGTGTCGATTCACGTGAGCTTACATTGACTTTCATTCCACACTTTCAATCGCTTTTCAGACAATTTCCATGAGAAGCGCCGAAAAGGCTTTTCTCTCGACACAAGACAAGAGCGAGAGGTTTCCAGTGAAAAGCTCTTCCGATTCGGTGGTCACTCTTGTCATGTCTTCCGGTTCGGAAGGGCGACCAAAACCCATATGTCGAACTAATGCCAACCATTTGGCAGTTTTGAACGCTTTCAATCATCACGAGATTCAGCCCTTGGCTCGAGACGATGTCTTCCTGTCTTCAGGTCTTTCGCACATTTGCGGACAAAGAGCACTCTTTTCATGTCTGATCGCTGGCTGTTCACTAGTGATTGTGCCCAACGACGAGAACCACGAGATGGTCTTTGAGGCGATCTCGCGCTTTGGCGTCACTTCTGCCGTTTTGATAGGAACTCAACTCAATTGGCTGTTGAAGAGCGAGTGGCCCAGAGAGAGAGTATGTCGATTGCGAGACGTGGTCACGGGAGCCACGCACGTGAGTCACCAACTGTTCAGCGCAATTCAAAGCAAATACCCGGAAATACGAAAGTTCAGAAACAGTGAGTCATAAATAGAGTTGGAGTGAAATCTCGCGCCTTCTCTCTCCAATTAGGTTACGGACAGTCCGAGTCCGGCTTCTCTCTGTTCGTGCGACTCACAGACTCTGCGATTCCCAGAGAGACTGTGGGCAGACCCGCGCCCGGCGTACAGGTGGAGGTGCGCGACCAGAACAACAATGGGCGTCTGGAGGCGCACTCTGTTGGCCAACTGTGGGTTAAGAGCTCTCAAGTGTCACCTGGGCTTCTGAAACAGCCTTGGCATCTAGAGGAGGGCTGGTGGCCCACTGGAGACCTTGGCTATTGCGATCAGAAAGGATTTTTCTTCATCAGCGGACGACTCAAGGATGTGATAAAAGTTGACGGTAAGAGACGACACTTGACGACCACTGACGACAACTGACGTCTCACTCTCTCTCTCTCAGGCATTAGTGTAGAGCCGGCAGAACTGGAAACTCTTCTCTTGTCTATCGAAGAAGTGACTAATGCGGCCGTTATTGGAGTGGCAGACGACTTGCGAGGACAGGTGCCACGGGCTTTCGTCACACTGAAGGAGGGATCGCTTGTGACGGCCCAAGAGATCGGTGGTTGTGTTGACCTTCAGGTAAACGACAACAAGAAGCTGAGAGGCGGTGTCGTTGTTGTGAGTGAATGGCCGCGCACTCATTCGGGCAAAACATGCAAAAGAGCGCTCAAACTGTTGATCAGTAAACAAATAAATGAGTAAATAAAGCAAGTGTTGTCCTTGTGCTCATTGCACGCCCTTGTCACTGTCCTTGACGCAATTCAGCGCTGCAATACTCTTAACGGGATTTCCGACTGATTGGGCGTCACGAGAGAGTTGAGTGCGTCGTAACGGCTTAATGGACTCGACAGCCACTGCTCACACTTTTCTCCACTTTTGAAACTTTCCAAGAGTTCACTTTGGTTTCCATAGAGACAAAGTGCTCCACAATGTCCACTGATCGCCAACTGGGAATCTTCCAACTCGTGAGTCTCTCTCTCGCTCGCGCTCTGCTCATCGTTCAGTCAGTTTCGTTACGCCAGTGCTCGCGACCGCCTCGCAGTGCTCATCGGCTCGTTTCTCGCGATCCTCTTGGGTCTCTCGTGGAACCTTCTGACTGTTGTCTTTGGCGATGTGGTCGACCTCTTCGTCTCGTTCGAGAGCCAAAAGTCGCTCAACGCCACCACCGATGAGACGGACGCTCAGTTTCTCGCGCACATCTACGACTGGTCGCTCGCGCTCCTCGCCCTCTGGGCCTTCAATGCAATTCTCAATTACGCCGTTCTCGTGCTGTTCTCATTGGCTGCGGCCAACCAGACGCGAGCCATCAAGTCCAAGTTCTTCGCCTCAGTCTTGCGACAAGAGATGAGTTGGTTCGACGCTCGCGACTCTGACTTCGCGCAAACCATCACTCAGTGAGTCTCTCTCGAGCACTTGAGCCTAATCTCTCTCTAAGGGATCTGAAGCGCGTCGAAGACGGTCTGGGGGAAAAGCTCGGGCTCGCCATATATCACGCGGCGACCGCCGTGATCGCAGTGGGCGTGGCCTTCGTCTACGGTTGGAAGTTGACGCTCGTGGTCGTCTGTCTGCTGCCCTTTCTCGCCTTCGGCACTTCAATCATGAACAAAGTGAGTCTCGCGCCCACTCCCACTCTCACTGTCTGTCTGTCTGTAAGGTTCAAGCGACGTTCGCGCGCAAGGAAGTGGAGGCTTACTCGATGGCTGGTTCCGTTGCCGAGGAGACCATTCACGGCATCCGCACTGTGAAGGCCTTCAACGCCCAGCAGTCGCAAGTGGAGCGCTACGAGACTCACTTGTCACCCGCACTGCGTTCGGGCATTCGGCGCAACGCACTGACTGGCGCTGGAAACGGCGTTATGTTCGCGTGCTTGTATGCGGGACTCGCGCTCGGCATTTGGGTATTCAGTGTTGAGAGAAAGGCTTCTATTGACTGACAATTGACTGACAGTTTGGCGTTTCAATGATTTTGTCGCGCGACACCCACTACACCATCGGAACCATTGTCATCGTCTTCTGGTGCGTTTCGGGCGCAGGCTTCTCAATAGGAGGCGCCGCCCCCCACTTCGAGGCGGTGTCTGTGGCACGAGCGACGGCTGCCAAGGTGTTCGCCATAATCGAGAGGATTCCGTCGATCGACGCGTGCGAGCAAATGGGACTGAAGCCCCAAACCAAGGCAGACATCGACTTCCTCGACGTTCACTTCGCTTACCCCTCGCGACCCGACAATCCTGTGCTGCGGGGCTTCACTTTGCACGTGAGTGCGGGCGAGAGCGTTGCCCTGGTGGGTCCCTCTGGCGGTGGAAAGTCAACTGTCGTCCAATTGATTCAGCGTTTCTACGATCCGACCAAAGGGCACGTTCTGGTGGCGGGAGTCGACGCTCGCGACTGGCACTTGGGAAGTCTGCGTCAGCGCATTGGAGTGGTGGCTCAGGAGCCCACGCTCTTCGCGGACAGCGTCCACAACAACATCGCGTTGGGCGCCCACTCCAAGCACGTGACCGAACGAGACGTCGAGATGGCGGCGCGAGAGGCCAACGCGCACGACTTCATCGAGAGTCTGCCGCAGAAGTACTCGTCGCCCATTGGCTCGGCCACTCTGTCGGGCGGACAGAAACAGCGCATCGCCATCGCGAGAGCACTGGTCGCTCAGCCGGTGATCCTTCTGTTGGACGAAGCGACGTCTGCTCTGGACCTGCAGAGCGAGGCTTTGGTGGCTTCTGCGCTGGAAAAGGCGTCCAAAGGGCGAACGACTATTGTGGTGGCGCACCGACTGTCGACTGTCGTCAACTGCGACCGCATTGTGTTCGTCGAGAACGGCAGAGTCGTCGAAATGGGAACTCACGCGCAGCTGATGGCTCTGAGAGGCCAATACTACAGTCTCGCGCTCAGACAACAGATGTCTGAACCGAAGGAAGACTCGGAGCCCGAAGAGGACGCTCAACAGGAAGAAGAGCTGCCCGAAGACGAAGCGCTCGTGTGCGCCTCGCAGTCCCCAGAGGAGGGGATCACCGATTCGCACTTCTCTCAGCGCCGACTGTGGTCTCTCGTCACGAGCGACAGTCCTCTTCTCCTAACGCTCGGTCTCGCCCTCTCTCTGCTCTACGGTCTCGTGGTTCCAGTTTACGCCTTCATTTTCGGCGCTTTCGTCGAAGTGTTCGCCACAACTCGCGACGACGACGAGATCTGGCAGAAGTCGCGAGTCTTCGCTTTCTACTACTTGTGTCTCGCGATCGGCGTTGGACTCATAAGTGTCGCACAAATGACTGCTTTGGGCGTCGCGGGCGAGAGACTCACGCTCAGGCTCAGGAAGATGGCCTTCGAGGCCATTCTCACGCAGGAAGTGGCCTTCTTCGACAGACCAGACAACTCCACGGGCGCGCTCTGTGCGCGTCTCTCTGCCGATGCGGCGCACGTTCAAGGAGTAAGACTCTCTCGCTCGCTCTCTCTCTGACTGTCTGTCTGTTAGGCCTCGGGCTCTCGCATGGCAATCATCTTGCAGGCGTTCAGCACGTTCTTGGCTTCTGCAGTGCTGGGCTTCGCGCTCAACTGGCAGTTGGCTCTCGTGTCGTCTCTCTTCGTTCCCTTCATTCTGTTTGGTTCTGCGCTTTCGGCCAAAGCAGACAACTGGGAGTTGAAGCACAACAAGGCCAGTCAAGAGAGGAGCACGAGGATCGCAGTGGAGGCCATCGCCGGCATCCGCACAGTGGCAGCTCTTCATCGCGAGAAACACTTCGCTCTCATGTTCGCGCAGATCGTCGAGGAGAACGCAAAGTCAGTCTCGCCACGCACTCACTCTCTCACTCTCTCTCTCTCTGCAGAGTCTCGCGTCGCAAGACGGCTCTTCGCGCTCTCTCGCTGGCCTTCGCGCTCTCAATAGTGTTCCTGGCTTACGCCGTTGTCTTCCTAGTGGGCGGCTATTTGGCTCTGGCGCGAACCCTCACGAGCGGCCACTTCTTCATAATCATCGAAACCCTCATTTACGGCTCAATGACAGTTGGCCAGAGCTCAGTCTTCACCAGCGACTACCGGAAGGCCAGAATCGCCGCAAACAACATCTTCCGCCTCATTGACTCCCACACGCCCAGTCCGCCCAGTGTCGACACTCCCCACGAGGCCAAAGGGCACATTCGCTTCGACCGCGTGCGCTTCGAGTACCCCACGCGCCAGTCGGCGCCCGTTCTGCGCGGACTGTCCTTCTCGGTGTCTCGCGGCCAGACTGTGGCTTTGGTGGGCGCCTCCGGCTGTGGGAAGTCGACTTGTGTTCAACTATTGGAGAAGTTTTACACTGCGCGCGACGGTATCGTCGAGTTCGACGGCAGAGACGTCAAGAGTGTTGACACCGATTGGTTGAGGCAACAGATGGCGATCGTGAGCCAAGAGCCCACGCTCTTCTCGCTGTCGGTGCGCGAGAACATTGCCTTCGGGGCCAAAGACGTCTCGTTCGAGAGTGTTGTTCGCGCAGCTCAAAGAGCTTGTGTTCACGACTTCATAGTTTCTCTGCCTTTCGGTTACGACACAATTGTCAAGAGCCAGCAGCTGTCAGGCGGACAAAAGCAGAGAATCGCAATCGCGAGGGCATTGGTTCGCGAGCCTTTGCTTCTGCTTTTGGACGAAGCGACCGCTGCCTTGGACTCTGCAAACGAACTTCTCGTGCAGAACGCACTGCGCGAGGCCCAGAAGGGCCGCACGTGTCTCGTGATCGCTCACAGACTGACCACAGTGCGCGACGCAGACAAAATAGTGGTCGTCTCGAGAGGCCAAGTGGCCGAAGAGGGAACGCACGAGGAGTTGATTGCGAGACGCGGTCTTTACTACGACTTGAATAGTCTGAATGTCAGTTAAACTGTTTCTATATTTCCACAAATAAATCCCTTAAAAACATTTCGCTAATCATTGACACCAAAAGCCGTCTCTCGCGCTCCCAAACGCTCCACAGAGGCGTCTCTTCCGCCAACTCTCTCCTGAGAAGGTCGTCCACCAAACGGTCGCCACTCGTCGTCGTCTCGCTCCCCAACAATGGCTCTAATCGCGAGACAACTTCCAAAGTCAGATCGTGCACTGTTTGAGGCCAGTGGCGCTTCTGGAGGCGCAGAGGAAGCGTTAGAGTCATTTCGGGATTCTCTTCGAACGCCTCTTCTGTCACTTCACGCGAGAAATCCCACAAAAAGAGCGAAAAAGGCTTCAAGTTTCGGACAAAAGTCTCGCTCAAAGACTTGCGATTCTCAAACAATGTCTGACAATGAGAAGCGACAATCGCGCGCCACTCACTGACGTCACAGCTCGAGACCACTTCCGAGTGAAGAGAAGACAAACTATTTCCGTTGGTTTCGTCGTTTTCAATCTCGAAGTCAGAAGTCAAGCGAAACAAGTCGTGAGTGGAAAGTCTTGAACTTCGCGAGACGTCCGACAAGTGGTCATTGAATACGCGTTCACACAATGACTCCCAGTCGGGGATCTTGAACGCCGACTCCACGGCCTTTCTCACACTCGACGACAACGACTCTCGCGAAGTGACGTCTCTGTCGTCTTCTGCTGTCATTTCATTGGTTTCAACTTCTTTTTCTTCTGTTTTCCCATTTTCTTCTTCTTCTTCTTCGACATGTGTCTCAACTTCAGGACATTCTTTCACTTCGATCGGCGTTTCTTTGGACTCTTCATTATCTTCAAGCGGACTCTTTTCGGGTGTCTTTTCATGTCGTTTGTTGTCGTCTTGACGTCGTTTGTCGTTCACTGTCTTCTGTTGTCGTCTTCTATCGCGTCTCTGTTTTTCAATGAAAGCCCTGACAGCGATCACATCATAATCGGGAGCTTTTCGTTCAGCTTTTCTTTCACTTTCAGTCACTTTCTTTGCATTTCTTTCGGATCTCTTCTTTGCGATGAATTCTTGAATTTCGCGCTTTTCGTAAAATTTGGGTCTTTTGTTTGGCGTCTCGACTGCACGACAACTGACTATTGGCTCAACTTTTTTAGTCGTCAATTGTTTTGAACTCTTCTCAACGACTGCAACGAATCGAGTCTTTTCTCGTCTGACGTGACGTTCGGTCGTCGAAAGTGTCGTCACTTTTCGTCTAAAAGTCGTCTTTTTCTCCGCTTTTTCTTCATTTGCGTCAGAATTGAGTCCTTCTGAGAGTCGAAGCGACAAATCGTGAAATACGTTGACTTCAGGCGAACTCGAAGAAGAGGTCGAAGTCTTGCGTCGTTTCTGTTGGCGGACTGTTTCGGCGACTCTCGCGAGCGCCACAGCTATTGAGTGGATGTCATCCATGAATGACGTCAAGTAAACAATATTATTGACTAAACAATACTAATGGATTCCATCGATCGCGAGATCAGAAGAATTGAATTCTTTTTGCGGTATTTTCACGCTTTGATCACAACTTTGCTAACATTCATTCAAAGCTTCGGCTCAGAACTCAATGTCATTCACTTCAGTCGCAAACAATCGGTTAACGCCTTCTTCGCACAGTGTCGCGAGAGTTTACCCCCGAAGACCAGTTTGAGGTGCGTTTCCAATGTGTTCAAGGCCTCAAAAGGCAACAAAGATTTGGAGAAAAGCGTTGCGCACAGAATCGAAGCCATCGTTTGGAGTCACGCGCTTCACATATCTTCAAAAGGGTTTCGCGCGAGACTTCCTGTGACTATCCTTTCGTTATTCAAGTGTCAAACCCCTAACGAGAAACAGTCGGCGTTTCGCTCTCTCGCTCTCACACTCATGGATGACGCGATGTTCGGTCCGCGCGAACTACTAAGGTATCAATAAATTGAATGACGCGCTTCTCAACAATCAAATCCAAAGGGTTGCGCGTCTTTCGGGAAGGAAAGCCATTTGCGGCTCAAAGCGACTGCGAGAGGCCTTCAAGCGAGTATATGCCCGAGACTTCACCGAAAAGCAAACGGAAGAGACGCTCGTCTTCGCCCGAGAATTCGGTATTGTTGTCAGTTGTCTCTCTTCCTGTTGTCTAATTGTTTCTCTTCAAGACTGGTCGCACAGAGACGTCATTTGTCTGATTCACGCGCCGTCCTCTCCTTTTACCAAAAAATTGATGAGAAAAGACAACGAAGAGTTGACTTCCGTTGAAAAGAGAGTCAAATCGTTACGATCGAGACGACTGAAGAGTTGTTCTAGGTGAGTCACGTGAGGTCACAGCTTCTATTGTCTGTTTTATTCCAAACTTTTGTTCCAAAGAGTCGACGCTTTAGACGAAAGTCTTCTCGAGAGCGACTAATGGTTTCACGCTCTCAACTCTGTGTGTGTGAGAGAAGGCGTTGTTGTGACGCGAATCGTGGCCTCGCTTTCCGACGAGTCACTCATTCAGTTCCTCTTTAAAGCCATTCAAAGATTCCCGAATTGTCGTTCACTTATGGAAACTATTGCACAGAGACTGCGCGCGTCGTCTCCTGTTTCGCCGCTATTGTTGTCTCTCGTGAAGCTGTTTGTGGCTAAAATCAAAATCAAAAGCCCTTTGGCTGAGGCTCTGGTCGGTCAGCTCCGAACAGTCCAAAGTCGAACACCTCTCGATCAGTCAGTCATTGTTGTGATAGACAAGAGTCTGGATTTGGAGAAGAAGTTCGTGAAGAAAGACGACAGACGACGTCAGAAGGAAGACGTCTTAGACTCGATTGTTGTGCGAGATTTGCTCATAGCTTTGGTTTCAGCGTTTCGTTCGTTTCAAATCAGTGAATCAGTTGTAGTGCCTTTCGATGCGAGTTGTGTTCGACAGACGGAAGAGGCTCTTCCTTTGCTGAGCATTGCCGACGAGTGGAGACGACGAGTGCTATTCTTCACAGACAATCAACAAAACCTGAACGAGTGGACAGTCTCGAGCGACAATCGTCTCATAATTTGCCACTTGGAGAGCCGCAAGATCACCGAATTGGGATTCTTCAGGCCCAACGGTACTCTCTCTCTCTCTCTCTCTCTCTCTCGCCCTCTGACTCTCTCTCTCTCTCTCTGTTGCAGTTCTGGTTCTCAATGGCATTGACTTGGAATGGGAGCGCGCGATCGCTCACTTTCTGTCGCGTGACGTCACTTCTCTTTAAACAATAATAATAACAATATTTTCCGATTCTTGCGTTGATTCTGCGCTTCTCTGCGTCTTGCGCTGCGCTGCGTTGCCAATGGCGACGGCCTAGCTTTGCCTGAAACGCACGCGCCGTCTTCGACTTGATTCGAAGCTTGTCTCGCGATGATGGCGACTAAGAGGCTCTCGAGGACTCAGAGGATCGTCTGAATGGGAAACCGAATCTCGTGAGGCGTTGGTGAGTCGCGCGCTCCTCTCACTCTCGCCCTCAGGTGCTCCACTTGCAACCCGAAACCTCTGCCTTCGCAGTCGCGAGTGTCACGAGACGCCACTCACTCTCTACGCAGAGATGGTCACGTGCTGCGCCTCTGGGCCGAAGTCTTTCACGTGTCGGCCTCGTCGGGTGCCGTGCGCTGGACACAACTGTCGGACGACTTGGTGCCCGTGACCGTCACTCAGGTGCAGAACCGGTTCCACGTGACGGCCTACAACTCGCGCGTGGACAAAGTGTTGGACACGTGGTTGGTGGCCACGCGCCTGGGCCAGGCCTCCAACTGCTTCGTCTACTGGAAGGACGGCGTCTCGGGCGACACCTGGGGACTCAACTTCACGTCCGCCGCCGACGCTCGCGCCTTTCGCGAGTGCATCTCGTCGGCGCGCGACTTCCGCAGAGCCGAAAGCAGTTACTCTCTGCGCGAGAGACGCCCGCACTCTCAGCCCACGAGCCCTCAGGCGCGGCGACAACAACAACAGCCTCAACAGACTCAATGCACGTGCGACTGCATGACTGCCGACGCTCTGCACAGAGCGCGCAACGGCAGGATTCGCTACTCGACGTTCGCGCGACAGGACTCGAGCGGACAACAGTCGTCGAAAAGCGACGGATCGCTCGTTCGACGTCAGGCAGAGCGACAGCAATACTTCGCCTCGAGGTCAGTGACCTTTGGCTTTATTGTTCAACTTTACTGTTTGTGTCAGAGGTCACGTGAGGTCAATGGAGGACCAGATGAGAGCAAAGTGCCAAAGAATTGCTGGACAGCAACACGTGTCGGCGACTGTCAGGCGTCCGGACGACAAGCGACAACAGCCGACGACCGCTCAATTGCGCTCAAAGTCGACGGAAGACGTGCGTCGAGTGGCGACCACTGCCACGACGACAGACGACTTGATGACGACGACTGCCTCAACGACTGCCAATCAGGTGTCGTCTGAAGCGCTCAAACGAATGTTACGAGACGTGACGACCACCACTCAGTCGCCAAACGCTCAAAGCCACGACAACCGCCCCAAATCGCTGTCGGAGGTGTCGTCGACTGACCGGTCGCGCTCTCACCGCTCACTCGAAGGGCGTCGTCGCTCTCTGGAGAGGACGCAATGCGTCGACCTGACGGACGCGTCGCCGCCGACGCCAAGGCATCGAATGGGCGCCAAAGAGGAGGAGAAGACTCTTCTGGACGAATACGAGACAGAACTGCGCCGACGACTGGCGACGCCTCGAGACGACGCGATGGACGCCTTCGAGACGCTCCTCAAGGAGTCGATGGACGACGTGGCCACTCTCATGCGCGAAGTGCAGCACGAGCTGACGCTGATCCGCGCCGAAGAGCGGCGCTTCAAGAGTCTGTCGACGCAGTCACTGCTCGCGCGGTGTTCGGCGCCCATTCTCGACACGCTCTCCATCGACGGTCAGTTGCCATTTCTCGCGCACTCCTCCTCTCACTCCGGACTGAATGCGCCACTCGAAAGCCTATCGATCGCTTCGATGATGACGTCATCGGAGGTGAGTGTTGTTGCGCGCGCACAGTCTCGATGTCGGCGCCGTTTGTCTGTCCCTTCCTCTTCGACTGGCGGCTCTTCTGCGAAAGGGGTTCGTCCAATCAGACTCTCAGTTGGCCTGACACTTGACCTCTAGGTCAGCCCAGGTTCACTCACCGCCACCACAATGACGGCACGCGCGTCGACGACTGCGAGACGCGATTCCTGCGAAAAGTGAAAGCGCGCTCTAACACTGTCTCTCTCTCTCTCTCTGTCTCTGCTTTCGTCTGTTTAGGTGTCGGACGACGAGAAGGCGTCTCTCACGACAGCAATCAGCGACGACGACGACTTGGAGCGCGAGAGTCCTCTCCGAGCGCGCTCTGGCTCTTCCGGTGAGTTCACGACTGACGCCTCTCTCTCTCTCTAACGCTGTGCTCTTCAGCCGCGGCTTTCGAGTGTTTGGGAGCTGTTAGAAAGAGTGGATTCCTTTCGGTGAAGAAGTGGTTGCTGAGGAAACGTCACGCTCTGGAGTTGGCGCGCAAACGCGGTTGGAAAGGCTATTGGGTCAGTCTCAAGGGCTCAACGCTGCTCTTCTACTCGTGCGAGTCTCGCGACGGTCACGCCATCACCTCTCAGCCCAAACACCTGATCTTCGTGGAGAACTGTCTCGTGCAGAGCATTCCGGAACACCCGAAGCGCGACCAGGTCTTCTGTCTGTCGACAGCCTTCGGCGACGCCTATCTCCTCGACGCCCCGTGTCTCGAGGAGCGCGACTCCTGGGTTCACGCCATTCACGCCAGTTGCGCTTCTCAGCTGTCGCGCTCTAAAGGACGTCAGGCAGTCAGTCACGCTCTCAACGAGGAAATCAGTCGTCTGGAACGTCTGGCGGACGCCGAGAGTCGCCAACGACACGAGACCGAACTGTTGCTCACGTGCGCTGCCGACGACTCGAAACAGCGCCAGAGTCTCGTCACGTCTATAATGCTGTCGGAAGAGAAGTGCGAGCGCTCGCGCGTCGACGCCTTTCGCCTCAAGTGTTATCTGAGCGCGTGAGTAGTGTCGAAGTCGACCAAAGAGTCACTGTTTTTGTGTCACAGAGTCGAGAACTGCGACGAAATGCCGAATCCCAAGACTCTTCTGTCGCTGACTTCTCGCCGAACAAAGTCTCAACTCAACCGCTTGGGAGTCTTCACTGTCTCCTCGCTCCACGGCAAGTCCCAGTCTCGCTCTCTCGCCTCAACCCTCTCTCTCTCTCTCTCTCTCTATAGCGTTCACGTGCGCCAAAAGCCCTTCTCTCGTGGGCTCTCTTCTCAGACGACAGAAGAGCGAAGAGAAGGACTTCAATGAAGCCATAAGAGACGAAACGGCGCTTCTCCTCGACGTTCGCGTCAATCACGAGAAGCGCTCACTTCGCGTCTCCACCGAGTGGACGGCAGAACACGTGCTCCACTGCGCGCTTCTCTCGCGAGTGACGGCACGCGAGTACTTCCTCACTGATGGAAGCGGAAAGGCGTTGTCACGCGGACAAACGATCGCGACTTGCGATTTGAGCGAATCATTCGAAATCATTCCCAAAGCGTTGTTCACTGTTGAGGTGTCGCGAGACTCCAACGAAGTTCTCTTTGGCTTTTCGGTGGAGAGCGAGCTTTGCTACGACGACTTGTGTGTCTTCGTGTCGCGCGTCGAGAGGTGAGTCTGTCTGTCGTCGAGAGACGTCTTGTGACGCCATTCTGTCGTGCAGTTCGTCCATTGCTTGCCATCACGGACTCCAGAAGGGCGACGAACTCGTCGTCATAAACGGCGCTCTCGTTCACGATCTCGACATGATGTTCGTCGAGAGCGTTCTTCAGGAGGAGCTCACGCTCTGTCTGATGGTTCGCTCTTCACGTGCCGAACAGCCGCCGAACGAGACTAGTGACGACATCGAGGCTCTGGTGTGTCCGCCACCGCCTTCAGAAGACGTCACGCTCATCGCCAACGAGACGCTCGAGACAATGATTGTGCCAAAAGTTGACTCTTTTTTGCCGCGAAACTCCGTTGTGTCACAGCTTTTGCATTTCCCCACTCACGAGATGAAAGGGACCTCCGAGAGAACGCCCTCTTCGGACAAGACCAGGAAAGTGGTGCGCGAGCTCCTCGACACCGAATTGGCGTACGTTCGCGCTCTCGAGCAACTGCTCAGCAACTATTTGGAGCCCCTGTCGGCCGAGACTCAGCTTCTGTCGCAATCAGACGTCAAAGTCCTCTTCGGAAGCATTCAGGAGATCATCGCCGATCAGGTCTCGCTCTCTCTCTCTCTCTCTCTGTCATATCCAATGAATATCTGATTATCTGCACAAACAGAGACGCTTTCATTTGGAGTTGGAGACGGCCGCCACGACAGGCGACGACCCCGACGTCGGTCTCGTCGCTGACGTCTTCGTGAAGTTCGCGCCCGCTTTCAGACAATACTCAACGTTCTGCGCGTCTCATTCGCGAGCAGTGAAACTGTTGGCCGACGAGAAGAGCCCTCAGTCCCAGCAGTTGAGGGAATGGCTGTCGCGGCGCTCGAGCGGCCAATTGGCGCAAAGCCTCGAGTCTTATCTGATAAAACCGATTCAGCGCGTTCTCAAGTATCCGCTTCTGTTGTCGCAAATGCGATCGCTGTGCGCTCCGGAGTCGTCAGAAGGACGTCGACTGTCGTCCGCACTGAGAGCCGTCGAATCGGTGGCCGAACACATCAACGATATGCAACGCATTCACGAAGAGTACGGCGCGATCTTCGAGCACTTGTCGCGCACTGTGTGCCGAACGAGCGTCGGACCGACGATAGACTTGACTCCGCCTTCGCTGTTGCACTACGGAGGCGTCGAATGGATCAACGCTTTGGAATTCATCGGAAAGAACTGTCGGAAAGGCGTCGAATTGCATTCAATGTGTTTCGTATTCAACGCGTGCGTCGTTTTCCTCTGCAAAGAGACGATAAGAGCGCGACAGCGAAGACGACAAGACGTGGAAATAGTGAGACATCAGACGCTGATTCCAGTCATTGAAGTGCAGGTGAGGGCCTCTCACTCGGACTCTGAGCGCGACTTTCGTTGGGAATTGATTCAATTGAAGACATCTTCGGGAAAGCGTTGCGAAAAAGTCTATCGTTTAGGTATTAATGATTGAATGGTCGAAGGAATCTCACGCTCTGTCTGTTTGTTAGGAAACTCGTCTTCGGAATACAGAAACGCTTTTCTGCGAACAATTCGTCAAATAATTCGAGAAGACGTGCGACAAATGAAACCGAAAAACCCAAAAGAGGAGAACCAGACGTCTCCTCTGGTCTCGTGCGGTCTGTGCGGCAAAGACGTCACGATTGGAGAACGACATCGCGAGACACTATCCAACGAGAGTCCCGTTTGGAAGCGGCGCCAGAATGACGTCACGAACGTCACTCTGCGTCACGAAAACGCTTCGCAAAATAAATAAAGAGCGCGACTGCGCACTAACTATGAGTGAGTCTGACGCTAACCAACAGTCAAAAGACAAAAAGAAGCGCGCGACCCGCCAGCGAGACCCGCCGTGGACACGCCTTACCGGCGCTCCCGCGTGGGATCTGCCCACTAATGACACGCGCTCGACAGGTGAGAGCGAGACCGAGACATTGTGACCATTTCTCTGAATGACAGTTCGCTCGCGACTTTTCGTGGCAAATCTGTCGCCAAATGCCAGCGAAGAGTCCCTCCGAACGCTGTTCTCCGACTTTGGCTCCGTTTCTGACGTCTTCATCGGCAAAGGCAACACTTTCGCATTCGTCAAAATGGACTCTCGCGCCAACGCCGAGAAGGTCTCGTGAGGTCTGCCAGACGTCTCACTCCCACTAATCTGTTGTATTTCAGGCGCGCGACTCTTTGGACCAGAAGTCAGTTGACGGCCGATCGTTGAGAGTAAGAATCGCAGCGCACGCGGCGGCCATTAGGGTCTCGAATCTGCCGCCCGTCGCGAGCAACGAGTTGTTGGCGCTCGCCTTCTCGTCGTTCGGAACAGTCGAGCGCGCAGTGGTTGCCGCCGACGACCGGTGAGTGTCTCGCGACAGACCCTTATAACTGTCGTCTCTTTCAGCGGCCGTTCGCTCAACGAAGGCATCGTCGAGTTCGCGCGGAAGAGCTCTTCGCTGGCGGCAATCAAGAAGTGTCAGTCGGAGTGTCTTCTCATGTCCGCCACTCCCATTCCGGTTGTCGTGTCGAACCTGGAGTCGCGAGACGAAGACGAGGGCGTTCCCGAGAAGGCAGTGATTCACCTGTCGGACTACAGGGGTGAGCGCGAGGTGGGCCCGCGATTCGCCGAAATGGGGAGTGTCGAGTGGGAGATGGCGCGCAAATGGCAACAATTGGCTGACATTGAGAGTCAGAGGAGAGACGCGCTCGAGAGCGAGTTCAGGGATTTGCGCGAGAATTTGAGGTTTGAAAGGATTTTTGGAGAAAGTTTTGGATTTATTCGATGTTTTAGACAACAAATGGAATATTTGAAGATCGAGGAGACGACCAAACAGTTGAGAGAACAGCTGCGCCAAATGGAGTCGCAGTCGCAGAAACTGTGTCAGGAGAGGGAGCAGAGAGTGGAGATGGAGAGACGGCGCGAGGAGCAGAGGAGACACACCGAGCTCGTGCTCCGACAACAAGAGGAACAACTTCTGCACGGACGCGAAGCCCAGGACTTGGGACAGTTGAGACGCCAGGAGAGCGAACTGCGCGCTCAGGCCAACGCCCTCCAGTCGCTGCTGGACCGGCAGGAGGCGGCTCTGCGTCAGATGGGAGCAGAGGTTCGGCCGCAGATCGAAGTGTTTCAACAGCCGAACCAACAGTACGCGCAGGGAAACCCTCTGGCCATGAGATCGGCGCAACCGCCGCCGCAGTACTCAATGCAGCCCAACTTCGCGAAGAGACGTCGTTTCTAATGGCTTTTAATGGGTTCTTGTTGTCCCGAATCGACATATTCTCCGAATAGTATTTCCGGTTTTCGAAACTTTTCTTTAAGACTTGTCTTTAATTTTTGGATAATTTCTAAGATTTTTCCCTTAATTGAAGAAAAATCCCGTTTTTCGCAAACAAACGACAAAAAAAGGAGAAAAACGACAAAAACAACAGAAATTCGTTTCATTTTTCACACAAATAAACACAATTTTATTGAAACTTTATTTTATACTTAAGAGTCCGGAAGAGAGTCCTCTTTAACCGCTTGGCTAAACAAAGAGAAAGCGCGAGACTTTAGGGGACGATCTATGAAAGCAATGAAAGCACACATTAGTTTAGTTTCAGTGATTCGATTCATACAGTTTTCCAGTGGTTCTCGCGGTCTCTTTCTATTGAACGTCAGTTTCGACTGAAGGAATTGAATGACTAATTGCGGACATTTAGAGCGAGCAATGCTTCCCATAACCAGAGAAGCCTCGCCTCCGAACCATTCAATAGAGTAGAACAGTTGTCCCTTTTCTTCGGTAACGCCCACCACTTTCTTCGGTTTGAGTCCGCGCGCGAACCCGTCTTTGGTCTGCGCTTTGGGCTGAGAAGGAGTCGTCGTTGTGGTCGTCTTCTGTCGTCCGGCCGGTCGTCCCCTTCTTCCGGACGTCGAGGGATGCGTTGCCTCGTATTCAGCGATCAGTTCAGAGCAGCGAAGGTTTTCAATGGGTTCGTAAGTGTTTTCCGAGTCGTCGAAACCCAACCATTTGACGCAATACTCAACTCTTCCCAAACGCTTTCTTTTGCCAACAATCGCTTCAACCGAATACTGTTCGATATTGTCGTCCATCACTTCATTAGTGTCGCCGACTGTCGTCTCGACGTCTGTGGTCGTCGTCTGAGGGACGCCTTCCTCTGTCTCGTGAGGTGTCGTCGTCTCTGTTGTCGTCTCTTCAGTGATGACTCGAGCGGTCGTTTGAGGCATCATTTCCTCCATTTGTTCGTCGATTATCTCTTCTGGCAATTGTTCGGGAACTTCACTCTTGACGGAAACGCCTTCAGAAACAACAAAAGAGTCGAACGGAAAGTCGTTTTCAAAAACATTTTCCGAAAATAATTCTTCGTTTTCTTCATTCGAAGTCATTTTGAAGTCAATGACGTCTCTATAATGTCGTCATTTATGGCGCGAATCGAGTCTCCAGTGTTGAGTCGTGACTCACGAGACGACAATGACGTCACTTTCGCCGACGACAGACTTTTCGCCCCCAAAAGGAACCAGTTTCTCGTCAATGTCTTCACGAGACTTCCGGAGGACGTCTTCGACGACATTCGCCACTCTCTCGCGCCTCTCTTTCCTTCGGAAAGGATTCGTTTCACGCAATGTCCGCACGTGACGCTCGTCAACTCGTTCTTCTGCGTTCCCTTCCATTTGGTGCGAGACCTGACCACGAGGTACACAACCGTTCGATTAGTCCAAAACTCATTTCTTTTGACTCAGTCTGACGTCAAGTCTGCGCGCGAGTCCCGCCTTCACGCTCTGTCTTCACTCCTCTCAAGTGTTTGAGTCGGAGAAACGCCTTTTCGTGGTTTTGCGTCAAAAGACGACCGAAAGGACGACACAAGTGGTCAGAGACGTCATCTCTCGCTTCACAAGAGAAGCGCTGACCGCAGAAATCCCGCTTCCGGAGTTTCAACTGCACGCGAGTGTCGCCTCTTTCGCCAAAGAGGACAAAGAGTTGGCGCAAGACTTGGCCCACAGGATTGAGGAGAGCGACGACTGGACGCCTCTCGTGGTTCGCGTCAATCAAATAGAGTTAGAAATCGGCGGAAAGCAATCGAAAGTGTTTTTATTGGAAAAATAAAACGAATTGAATGTCAATTAAACGGTTTTTCTGCACTTTTTCGATCCACACAAACACTGGAGACTGAGTTGAGGCGCAGAAACACCGCTTCTGACGTACTCCCCGTTTTTGTCTCGTTCTTGCCATACTCGCGAGTAGTCGTAACAAAGCTCCTCATTGCTTTCAATTCGTCTGTTGGCGAAGAATCCTATTCTGGGCACGAGATCCACTCCTGACACCCAAACCAAGTGAACGTCCAAATTGGGCTTTTGACACAACAATCAAATAAATAGATAGTCCCAACTTGACTTGGTTCTGACAAACCTGACAGGAGTGGTTCGCAAATCGCGTCACATTCCCCTCGCGTTTTCCGTCAACAAAGAAAGTCTGTCCCGAGAACTCCTTTTCAACACTGAAAAAGTATTCGTTGGATCGCGTGGAGGCCTCGCGACTCGACAGCACTTCCCCGACGTATTCCATGACGTATGTCTTCATGGCGATGGTCTCAGTGGTTCTCAAACCCCAACCGCGACCATTGGAAGTGCGAAACACTTGCAGTGACGCCACTTTTCGGCCCTTTTGGATTCGCCTGTTTGGACACCTCGAGGGCGAACAGCGACAGCCCTCGTGACACTCGTAGACGACGTTTGACGTCTTGAAATACTTGCCTCCTCTGTACAGTTTGAGCGAACAGAGACACGTTCTGTTCTTCGTGCAGTCGTCTTCGCACTGACACGACACTTCTCCCGCCACTTCTTCCAGCGATCGAATCGACAGCTTTTGGCTGATCTTCGGCTCCAAAAGGTAAACCAGTTTCGGCGGAACCGCGAGATCCACGTCATTGCGAACGCTGACGGGCGGCTCTCTGTCCCCGATTTGCGCGTTGATGTGGTTTTGCCATTCTCTGAGCGCTTTTAAGGTCTCGCGACGCGACTCTGAAAACTCGATGAAATGGTCGAGACTTTGGAAACTTTCCTCTAAATTCAAGGCTTTGGTCGCACTCAAGACGAGAAGCGCGCGATACCACTGATGCGAACTTCGTTTGGCGCGTCTCAACGCAATTGTCCACATCTCGAGCGTCGAGCCTTTGATTTTGAGTCTGGGGAGAAGTCCCGCCGAGTCGTAAGTCTCGAGAGAAGAAGACATGGCCTCCACTTTGTCTCCAATGGTTTCGTCCGAATGATTGAACTCTCGAGCCATGAAATGACGAAAGAGAGCGTCGCAGTCCATCAGATCGCGCACTGACTGCCACGTGTTGTCGCAGTGCCCATAGTTTTCCCACTTGACTTTGAAGAGCAGTTCGTAGTGCGCGCTCAGACGACTCTCTTCCAGACTTTCGGCCCAATAGAGTCTTTGACTTTGATTTGGTTTTCGCTTTCGTTTTCCTCCGAAAATCAAACCCTTTTTGCGTTTCCGTTTCGACTCTCTCTTCTCGTCTCGCTCTCCGACGTCGACCACGAGAACGACGGGTTCGCGCGACAACTGTTTCAATTGTCCTGTTTTTGACAAAACAATCAAATAAATAGATTTGAAAAAGAAGTCAAACCTTCGGAGAAGTCTTCGATTCCAATGACTCGCACACTCATTGTTGTGTTATGTTTGGCGCTCTGCGACTGCGCACTACAAGCCATGAGTGACGCTTCATTGCTGTGCGAAAGAGTGTCCGCTCTCGAGACCATAATTGACAAGTTGTTGAATAATTGCAAATGTTTGGCCTCACGTGAAGGACATGAAATCGTCGATTTAGTCACGAGTTATCGACGAGAGTATCGAAAGGAGAACGAGACGACGAAAGGCGACGACAACCGACGACAGAAGAGGACGAAAGGCGTCACAATCGACGGGCGGTCGTTCGACGTCGACCGAAGCAGAGACGGACTGTTTCGCTGCCAATGGCCTCAATGTTCGCGAGAGTTCAGCCAAAAAGGCAATATTCTGCGCCATTACGCAGTTCACGGCGCAGAGAAGCGATACAAGTGCTGCCAAGAGGGCTGTCAGCGCCAGTTCGCCGACTCTTCGACTCTCAAACGGTTTTCACTGTTAACTCGTCTTCGCTTGTCTTAACTCTCTTTTCAGTCACCTTTTAGTGCATTCGGGAGAAAAGCCTTTTGTCTGTGCGTTCGTTGGCTGTGACTACGCGTGCAATAGTCATTCGGGACTCAAAACTCACACTCGAAGACATACAGGCATGTAATCAACCATTTGGTTGGAGAATAGCTTTCAATAGAGTGAATGACGCTTTTCTTGATTAAAGTGACACTAATTTAGATTAATTATAGTATAAATAATATGAGAATTCAATTAATTTTCTGTTATTTAGTTTTTAAACTAAAAAATATAAAATTTATTTAATATTAATATAAACTATTAATTAAGAATCACTTAATAACTCTATTGAAAGCTATTGAAATATTAACATGGTCAATAACAATGAAACAGGGGAAAAGCCCTATCGGTGCGATTGGCCAGCTTGTATTGTGGCCTTCGCCTCGGCTTCTAATCTGGTTGAACACCGAAGAACACACACTGGCGAACGACCCTATCGTTGCGATTGGCCCGGATGTTCATTCGCCTCTTCCGGTTCGAGTGACGTTAAGAAACACTTTCGGACCCATACGGGTGAGAAACCGTTCAAATGCATTTGGCCTGGGTGCACTCAGAGAACGTGCACGTCTTCAGAGATGACTCAGCATAAACGCGTGCACACCGGAGAACGACCTTTCAAGTGCTCGGAATGCGGATTCACGGCCAGCCATAAGACGGTGTTAAGAAAGCACGAGCGGAGAAAACACGCGCCATGAGTGCCAACGACTTGATTTCGCGCTTTTGTTTGTTATAAAAGAGAAAACAATAAAAGGGTTTAAAAGTGTGAAATGAAAGCAATTGTTGTCTCGAGAGAGACGTCTTTCGACAGCAAAACCACTGATTTTCGACTCATTCCTCGACTAATCCGAGCCTTTGCTCGACGAGTGCGACATCTCGTGACAGTCAAACCAAAGGCCACTCAAATACAGACTCTGCGCACGCATTGTCGCGCACTCAACCAACACTTCCTTTTCCACTGATCACCACAACAATGGTATGTCTCGCGTCTCTCCTAATGACCACTAATTGTCTCTTAGACGGACTCTCAATGCACGCTCAGAACTCGCAAGTTCATGACAAACCGACTGTTGTGTCGACGACAGATGGTCGTTGACGTCATACATCCCGGGCGCGCGACAGTCGCCAAACAGGAGTTGAGAGAGAAGTTGGCGCGACTCTACAAGACGACGCCAGACCTGGTCTTCGCCTTTGGCTTTCGCACGAACTTTGGCGGCGGAAAGACGACTGGTTTCGCTCTGATTTACGACACTTTGGACAACGCAAAGAAGTTTGAGCCCAAATATCGTCTCGTGAGGAACGGTCTGATGACTCGCGAGAAGACGGCGAGAAAGCAACGAAAAGAGCGCAAAAACCGAATGAAGAAAGTGCGCGGCACTAAGAAGGCCAAAGTGGGCTCCGGAGCCAACAAAAAGGTACTCTCTCTCTCTGTCTGTCTCTTCACTCTTTCTCACGTTCTGTTGTCTCTCTCGCTCTCTCTCTGTCTCTCGTCTCGCTCTAATCAGAAGTGATTTCTTACAGAAGGACTAATGTTTGACTAATTCATCGATTTATTAATAATAAAACTATTCTAACGAAAGCCAATGTTCGCAACTATTCTTTCGCAAAACCAGTTCCGCGCGAGCGTTGGACACCACTGCGCGCGACTCTCTCGCAACAATCGGTCGCCACAGACTGTAGTGTCGCGCGAACACTGTTTCGCCCGAAATCCTCTTGAACTCGACTCTGAGGTCTCGCGCCCGACACTCGACCAGCGATTGTTGTGCTCGCGATCCCTTCAACTGGTAGAGAACGATGTGAACGTGGGTTGGCGTCTGAAACCAGTCCTCTCTGACCTACTAAGTATAAGACAATCTGAATAAGTAATCGACAGGCGCTTCAGATCTGACTTTAGGCCTCTGTTCGCGCATTTCGTGCTTCTCTCGAGTCTCGCAGCCCTTAAACGCGTTGAAATCGTCGAAATCCGTGAACTTCTTCTGTTGACAACACGTCCAGTACTTGAGAGTCTCGTGGAATCTGAGAGAGACGTGAGAGAGAGGCACACAGTGAGCGCGAGACTGACATGACTTGTCCCGCGTGGAACACGCATTGGCCGCTGTCTTGCGTTGCCAGACAACGACAACAGCTGACCTGAGGCTTGTCCTGCTCGCCATCAGTGAACCGACCGCTCTCTTCCACAACAATGGGCAACCAAAGCGAGTCCGACACTTCAATGGTCGCAATGGGCTGCGAGGGCTGTTGTTGTTGTTGTTGTTTGGGCTCTTCCAGTGAGTGTTGTTTGACATCCGAGTGAAGTCCGCGACAGCCTTTCATTACAACAATTAGAGATTAAGAGAACGAGAGAGAGAGAGTCAAAGCATTACAGCCTTTGAAGGCCAGAAATGTGGAGAAGTCGGTGGACTTCTGTTGACAACAAGTCCAGCCTTTGAAGCCCTCGTGGAAGAATGGTTTGCCCGAGTGGTAGGTGCACTCCTCGAGCGCCTCTTCGCAGAACTGTTTCTGACATCCCATTCGTTGACAAGTTTTCACTTTTTCTGACATTTTATTCAACAATAAAACACTTTATCGACACTCAAGTCGTGCTCCTCTGTTGGCATTTCCCAAAGCATTTGCTCCTCGAAGGCCAAACCCAACAGCAGAGGGCGCTCACGCACTCCACACAAGTAGCGGTCATAGAAGCCGCCGCCACGACCCAGTCTCCGTCCGTCGCGAGTGAACGCCAGTCCGGGCACTACCAGCACTTCCGGTCGACCCTCTGCGCCCTCAAACGGCTCCAATATATCGAAACGGTTTTTGCGAAGTCGAGAGACGTCTTCCACGAAACGAAATTTCATCGATTTGTCGGTGAAGTCACAGACCGGAAGCAACACTTTTCTCCCCCTTTCCAACAGCCACTCAATGAGAGGCCACGTGTCGACCTCTCGCTCGAGACTGGCGTAAAGTCTGTTTAGAAGTGATTTGTTTAGAAACAGTCAAAGAGAGCAACCAATACCCGACAGAGGCGTCTGCGCACAGCGTCAGCGCGTCCTTTGTTATTGTTTTGAAAATTTCTCGCGACTTTTGTTGTCGTTGTTGTGGTGATAGCGCGAGAACTGCTCTCCTCATCGCTCGCCTCAACTGGTGTTTGGAAGCCATTGGAATGGAGTGCGACGACGAGTTCAGTCAGTTGAGTGACAGTTGCGACAACTGTTACTGCGGCGAAGAGCGAGACTTGACTCAACCCGAGCTGCAGTGCGGCCGATGTTTGAAGTGGTTTCACGAGCGCTGCGTTTCCAGTGGTGCACGAGTTCTGCCCTTTCAGACGAATTACACGTTTCTGTGTCGTCAGTGTGAGTCATGTCGTCGTCTGTTGTCGTCTTAACACTTTATTTATACCACTGAAGGCAATGACGGCAACAATGAGTTATTCACGAGACGACAGACCAACTTCTCGCAGATGTGCGAAACGGCGGTAATCTTTGAATCGAATTCAATTGTCAAATGTTTTCCATATGTCTTCTCAACAGTTGGCGAATCTGATGCGCGAGAATCCGTCGCGCGTCTCCTTCTCCAAAGACCGTGAGATCATTCCGTTTCTGGAGCGCGAGTGGGACGCTCTGACAACAATGCCTCGAAGAGTGAAACAGACGTAACGACTGTTTGTCTGACAATCACTTAATGCCTCTTATCTGACAGTTGGCACAACACTGTCGTCAAGACAATGGCCAAAGAGAGCGAGACTTTCATCTGCGACTCTCGCGACCCCAACGACGTTCACTTCGCGCTCAGAAACCAAGACGTGTCGCGCATTGGCCCCAATTACGAGACCAAAGGCAAAGCCAAGCGCAAGGAGGAGGTCGTCAAGAGAGCGCGCTCCGAACTGTCGAGTCCCCGCCTCCCGCCCAACGGATGGCCGCAAGAGTTCCCGTTCAACAAGGACGGCTACCGCTATGTTCTGGCGGAACCGGATCCGCACTCTCCGTGCCGACAGGAGTTCGACGACTGCACGGAATTGGCGGGAAAACCCATTCCCGGCTGGTTTGTGGGAATTTGAGATTTAAAAGTATTTAATGAAATAATTGACAGGTTGTGCCGCAAACTGATGCCCACTAGCGTCGCGCTCTCGCTTCACGACAGGTTCGTCTCGTTCGTGACAAAACACTAACACAAGTGTCTGACTATAGAGCGCCTCAACTGCGCGTGTCTGACGACAGACGACAAGTGACGGGCGAAAAGGGCTATTGCATGGCTCGTGCCAACTATGGCTGCTCGCGAGGCAAATGGTTCTTCGAGGCGACGCTCGACGACATGCCCGACGGCTCGGCAGTGCGTGTGGGCTGGAGTCGCGCTCTGGCCAATTTGCAGGCGCCCTTAGGCTACGACAGTAAGGCTCGAGCTTCTCGTTCTTTTACTAATTGAATTGAAACAGAGTTCGGATTCTCCGTTCGCTCGAGAAAAGGAACGCTTTTCCACGAGAGCAAAGGACGTCACTATAGCGACGGTTTCACCACTGGCGACGTCATCGGCTGTCTCGTGGATTTGCCAGAAAGCGCGAGACTTCCGCCAACATTCAAAGACAAGCCTTTAGTGAAGTTCAAGAGTTTTCTCTATTTCGAAGAGAAGGACGAGATTCAGCGCGCGATCCAAGAGATGAGACCTCTGGAGGCCTCAACCATCTCGTTCTTCAAGAACGGAAGACCTCTGGGAACGGCATTCACCGGCATTGCCTCGGGCACTTACTTCCCTTCGGTCTCGCTCTACAGAGGTTCGACCGTCTCGCTCAACTTCGGCCCCGAGTTTCGATTCCCGCCGGCAGAAGAGGCGCAACCGATCTCAGCGCTAGTCGAGGACCAAATGGTCGCTCAGACGGTCGCAGACCTCGTGTTTCTCGTTGAGAACGCCTCGCGATTGCGTTTAGACTTGTTTTACGGAAATTAAACGTTTATTAGTTGGAAGACTAGTCTCGTTGCTAACACTCGCTCTCGTCATCCCAGGCGTCGCTGTCGTCGTCGTCTTCGTTGGCGCCCTCCGAGTCCGACAACTCAATGGCAACTCTTCGCGCCAGAATGGACGCCACGTCGTGCAGAGGCGTGCACTTCTCCACCTCGCGCTGTTTGCAGTCCTCGACGCGCTTCAGTTGAATGCCTTCTCTGATGGCCTGCAGTAAGTCAGAGCGCGCGTCACTCGCCTTAGGCGTCGAGTCGCGAACCATTGGCTTCAATTGGATTGTTTGCAGTTCTGACGCCGACAGCAGAGGAGCGCGAACTTCTCGTTCACTGCAAGCGAGCGGTTGAGGCGGCGGCGGAGGAGGGGGAGGCGGTTCCACCACTCGCGCCACTTCCCTCGCCTTCGCCTCCTCTCTATGGTTGGGCTCTGGTGGCGGCGGTGGAGGCGGAAGGGTGTCTCGCGCTCGGCTCGTCTGTCGCGTCGGCATTGTCTCCTCCCTCTCTCGCGCCACGTGACTGGGAGTGGGCGGACCCGAGGTGGGGTTGGAGGGCGGCGCTGGCGGCGGCTGAGAGGGTCTGGCGGCCACAGGTTGTGCTCTTCTGGTGGGCGTCTGAGGCTCGAGCAGACGTTTGTCGTTTGGAAAGTCCAGTTCGAGAGAGTTTGGTCTTTCGAAGCCTCCGTTCGACAGAAACTCCTGATTGGCGACGATCTGACGAAACCTGTCGCGAGAGTTGTGCGGCAGACGAGGCTTGCGCTGACGCTTGTCTGTGGGAGAGAGAGAGACTCACTCAAAGCCTAGTGCGAGACTACTCACCGTTGGTCTGCTTGCGCGGCACTTTCCTGCCTCTGTCCGCGAGCGCCCTCTCTGTCTGGTCGAGCATTTCCTGTCGCCACAACTCGAAGAAGTAGTTGGGATCGGTGTAGAACTTGAGTCCGTCCTTCCCGTCGTCGCGATACGCGTTCAGACGATTCAGAGGCGGCGGAGGGTTGCAGTGAGAGTAGACCTCGAGCAGAGCGCTGGGAATGGAGGCGCGAGACACGACCTGCTGGTCGAAGGCGTGACTCGATTTGAACGCTTTGCGCAAATGAATGTCTTGAAGCGACACTTCCTCGACGCTCGAGTCGAGACACACGACTCGCGCAGACAGTCTGTCGATTCTGGTCTGAAGGCTGGAGGCGCGAGCGATGAGGAGCGAAGCGTCCGCGAGAATGGCGGCGAAGAGATCCTCTGCGAACCGCGAGAGCGAAGACAACTGTCGAATGATGTTGGCCAGAGTGCCGTTCGTCACGCACTCCAACTCGTTGGGAATGGAGAGCGCGAGAGTGCCGCCGGCGTCGAGCGGAACACAACCCCTTCCGCAACCAATCGGAAGAATCACTCTTTGCTCTAAAGGCATTGCAAATGGCAAACTCAAGGCGAGACTGCACTGCAATCACTGCTGCCCTCTATTTATTACGAGTAAAAGTTCACGAATAAAAGTGGAGAACCGGTATCTGTCCGCCACTCACGAGACCGCTCTCGTCCGACCGCTGCTTCTCAGAGAAGGACAGCGCTCGCTTCAGTCGCGAGATGCGAGACTCACGCCTCACGTACTCCTTGGGCGGCGGAGGGCGTGGCGGAGGGTTGGGAGTGGGCGGCGCTGAGACGACGTCAGTGGACGTCTCGTCGTCCAAAGCCTCGAACGTGAAGAGGATTTGCGGCGAGTTTTTCGTTTTGACTGTTTGAGCGAGAAGTGGAGCCAAACCGTAGTAGAAGCCAAGCGTTTCCTCCGACAGACGTCTCGCCCTCCCCTCCAGAGACAGTTGGGCACGAACTGAGTACAACGCGTTGGCAACGATCTCCAGACAGGGATCCACTCGGATGGTGAGCACGGGCTGTGTGGCGTCGCTCGTCACGAGAGTCACGTGTTTGGCGCGGTCGACGACTGACGGCTCGTTCACGTCTTGACGACGCACTTCCACTTCGACGCGCAGACAATGAACGCCTCTCTTTGGCGCGTAGACCTGAAGAGAGAGTCAAACAGTGAAAGAGAGAGAGAGAGCGAGAGTTACTCCGATTCCGCAAAGGAAAATGCGTTGCGAAGACGAGAAGGCCAGAGACGGACGCATCTGACGCTGACAAACGGCCATTTGATTGTCGAAAGACTGGAAGCGTTGCACCGAAAGCATTGGCCCCGAAAGCCGTTGGAATGTTCGCATTCGCGCGCAAAATGGAACCGAGCGTCGCGGCCACGTGCGGTGCGAGGAGAGGAGAGCGCGCAGAACGTCGTCTTCGAGCAGTCCTTCGGCCGAAACTCTGCCTCTGAGCTCTTGTTCGCTCATCAGAGGGAAACGCACGAGATGTAGATTCTCGGCCAAAACCGCTCTGACGTTGGCTCTGGTGGGCACGAGACCGCTCCTCACGCACTGAGACTTCGCCCATCGCGCGACAGTGCAGAACAGCTGCACTTCCGACACGCGCAGATTGTCGTCTTCCAACAGCTCTTTGATGGCCTCGTGCGACGCTCTCAACACGTCTGTCGACTGCAAAGCCGTTTCGGCCGACCGTTCGACCACTCGAAGGGCGAGACTCTCGATCTCCACTTCGGCGAATCTTTTGGCCGAAAGCCACAGACAGACGCAGTTGGAGGCGTCCAGAGAGAGGCGCGCGAAAGCCCAACAACGCCTCTCGAGAGACTCGACTGCGAAACGGCGCGAAAGACTGAGAACTGGAATGGCGTTCTCTTTGCTGCAAATAGAGTTAAACAAGACGTCAATTCAGTTGGAATTACTTGACGTTGAAGTCGTCGCAATAGAAGTGTCGCAGAAACTCGAGGAAAGCGTGCGGTTCGACGTCTTGGACTGGGATCTCGCGACTGCCTTCTCGCGACGAGAAAAACATTTGCTTGAAGACTGAAGAGCCGACGCTCAGAACCAGACTGTGAGCGGGAATGCGCAGTTGGCGCGAGTCCAGTCCCACAACGAACACGACGTCCGACATGTCTTCGCACGACAGGAGACGTCCGAAGCGAACCCTCAAAGTGTCGTCGTCGCCGTCGTCCGTCTCGTGCGCCGTCTCTCCCCCGTTGTCTCCGCCGGCGAAACTGAAGTCGCAGTCTGTCGTCAAGTTGTCGTCGAGACTTATGCCGCGCTTGTGGAAACACCAAGGCCGTCTGGAGCGCCCCACACTCATCGCTGTTCCGCCACTGAGTCGTCTTTCCGCCACATATTCTCTTTAGTCTCTTATTAGTCTATAAATAGTCGACGACTGCGCGATCACTTCATTATCGATTGGCTGCGCAATGGCTGACCGAAGAGACACTCCGAACCGAAAACTGTCGTTTTGGGATCGCCTCAGACGCTTCTTCCTCTCTCGCGAAGAATGGGAGGCCTATCTGGTGGCGCGTGAACGCAAAAGACAACAGAAAGCCAAGAGCGGCGCGAGACTGCCAACAGAGGCTCCAAAACAGCAATAAATAAACAAATAAAGCCTTACTGTGTGTCTGTCGCGCTCTTCGGCGCTTCGACTTGTCTCGAGCGGAGAAGCAGTGGCGGAATCGCAACTGGCTTTGGCTCCGCCTCTGAGGCGTGTCTGAGCTGGAAGTTGCTTGCTTGGCGAGAGTGCGCTAACGGGAGAGTCAGTGGCTGCGAGACAGCCGTCTAAAAGAGATGGATTCGGAAGAGCCGACGAGTGGGGCCGAGGCCTCGCACGCGCCACCCATCAGCGACATGAGTCTGTCGACGCTCGACAAGATCAAGCGATTCTTCTTCTCTCGCGAGGAATGGGAGGCATATCTGCTCGCGCGACTCGAAGAGGAGAGACAAAAGAAAGGTTTGATTTTCGGAAACATCTGTTGTTTAACATATGCTCAGCTCTATTATTCACTGAAAAGAATGCTTCCATTTCTCTCTCGTTATCTTATCTCGAGTTTATTGCCATTCAAAGCATTGTTTCAAAAGTCTTTTAATATTATGAATGAGTCGTGACTTTACGTTAAAAGTGATGACAAACCGACAATTGGAGAGACATTTGAATAATTCGATTGCCTTTCATATGACGACAATTGAAAGGTTTTTCAAAATCGAAGCAAAACTTCTCTTTTGTTTGACTAATGCGTGCGATTGACTTCCAAATGTTTTTCATCTGAAAATATGTGATAATAAAGTGTCGGAACAAATAATATTTGAGAGAAAAGCAAATTCTTGTCTCTTTTAGTGAGAAAAACCTGTTTTTAATAATAATTAAATTGATTAGAGGTTTCGATGTCTTCTTTATTGAAACAAATCAATTAAATGATAAGTAAATCAACCGAAGGCTAGAAAAGAATCAAAAGAAATGAGTTCATTCACAACTTAATCACTGGTTATGATTGCAATTGAAGGCAAACCCACAAAACACGAGATATTATAGAATCGATTCGACAATCAGTTTATAATCAGTTGATTGAATAGTGTTTTACGCGAGCTTTTCATCCATTGTTTGAGAGATGTTTTCAGATGTTTTCAAAAGAGATTAAAATCAATGAATACTTAAAAGCAATTTTGTTTTGTTAGAGAAAAAGCAACGAAGAAAACAAAGAACTAATTCTAAGACTGAGAACAAGACTGAGAGTTGACTGAGAGGTCACGAACCGTTTTAAGTGGTTTTTATTCCAAATAACATATCATTTGTTTTCAAATTCTGTAATTTTGTTTGTTTTCCAATAAATTTCTCTTTTGTTTCACATTTTGTTTATTTCAATCCAAACACTGATTGCATTTCAATTACGGAATATATTTATAAGATTTTAATTAAACACAAAGAAATTCAATGATTTCTCCAAATAAATACAATTTTTTTTTATTTTCCTTTAAGGAAATGGTTTTTTGAGGAAAAGTCTTAAACTCATTAGAATTATAAGAAAGAATACATGTTTTGAAACTCATTTCCCATAAACTCTTTTCTCCTCAGAATGATTGCATACCTTTTGATTAGTCATACTTTGATTTGTCATTAAAAGTATTTTTCATTATATTCTCACGAATAATATAATAAAAACGCTCAAAACCATAGAAGTAGAGGTAATATCGCTTCTCTTCTCATCATTTAATTATTTAATCAAATATTTCCCGTTTTTGGCTTTTAAACTCGTGTTTCACTGAATCTCTCTTTTTAATAGAAATTATTGATCGAAACATCACTTTATGTGAGAAACGATGAGTTTATGAGTCTAAGAGTGACTAAGAGTGACTCAAATCCAAACTAATTCACAATTATATGGATTTTCATATTCTTATAGAAAGTTTAGACATTTATTGGCATAAAATCAACTGAAAACCCATTAAATTGTTTGTATTTGTCAACAATTTTGTCAACAATTAGAGCTTTGTATTGTCTCTATGTTTTGCTCTAATTGTTGACAAAATTGTTGAAAAAGGAAACAAAAGATCGTTTGAATCGATAACTGATTTATTCTCAATTAAAGTCGCTTTGATTTGAGCGTGAATTGTGATTTGAGTGAAAAAGCCATTAAAAGAGTTGTGTTTGTCTTAACAGACGGAAAGTCTATTGCCGCGCGAGACGACAACAAGAACGTGATTGCCTGGATTAAGACGGTGTTTCCTTGCGAAAAGGTTTTTGAATTAAACTTTATGAAACTAAATGCCATTAATAGGACGCCAACACATTCCTGAGGCTTCAACTCGACAAACTGCAAGAGAAGGACGGAGAGCGAGCCAAGCCTTCGAGCGCTGACTCGTGAACAATGTGTTAACTGTTGTTACGTTTAGTTAGCATTGGATTCATTGTTTAAAGAAAGTCAAACGTCTAGTCATTCGAAAGTCATTTGAAAGCTATTTTCTGTTGAAAATCTGTTTTACTTTCACTTAATTAAACATAAATTAATTAAAATCAATAAAATGTCGTTAAAATGATTGCTTTATCAAACAATCGTTTCTTTGATTCAAACATTGTCTGAACGTGACATCACTTCTTCTAATTTAAGTCTCTTTTCTTAATAAAAGATCCGAATTTCGTCTTCAAATCGGAAATATTAAACCTTTGTTTCGATTAAGAAAATTCACTGAAAATCATAACTATTAAACCTATTTCTCAAATATCACTCTTTTGGTGGCAAAAGGTATTCAATGGCAAAGTTTATCAATAAATATGAATCGAATTATTGGTGAAAAACATAATTTCTAAAAGCTTAATGTTTATGTGTTTATACAAATAAAGCTATCCAAGAGTTTACGAGTGATATAGAAATGATAGATTTAATGCCAATCAATACTATAGATTAATCTCTTATTAAATCCAATTAAAAACTTTCTTTGAAAAAATACAGTTTTTTTTTTGAAAATTCGGTTTAAATTATTTGAGCTTTTAGTTTGGAAAGCCTTTAGAATGTATTTTCATGAATAATTCCAAAGAATTTGTTTAGTTTTCACTTAAACAAACAAATAATTCTATAATCACTTTATTCTAAACAAACTAGACTTATATTAAGTGGAAAATGTGAATAAAACACTGAAATGTGTTAATAAACTGCACTTATTCTCAACACATCCAAACATCTCAATAGAAAAGAATCTGAAAAAAGTGACTAAAAATTGGGAAAATAATTGAATAATTGTTGACATAAAATGATCGCAAATCTAATATAAATTAGAATCTATTTATTTGAACTCAATTTGAACTATTAGTCAATAGAAACCATTAATTGATTACTCAAAAGCTTTATCGCAATAATATGAAGAATAGTAAACGCTTTTCAACTGTTTGTCACTGTATTTGCAAATCATAATAATATGAATCTAATTTTGAAACTTTTATTTTCACTTTAAATATGAAATTATTTTTTGAACTTTAATTTAGTTTTTTTTTTAATATTATTTTTTATAATTTAAGAAATTTTCAGAAAAATCTTTCAAAAGTATAATTCAAATAAAAAGGTTTTAATGAATATAATTATTAGAGTTTTAGGATTAATAAGTTTATTTGAAAATATTTGAGAAAATAAATTTAATTTTAGATTTTTTTCAAAATATCTTTGAAATCCTTTTGTTTGAATTGAGTTTTCGTGAATTTTCTGTATTTGAAATGATTAACAGTTGGAAAACGGGTTTTATTTAGACATTTAGGACTTTCTGTTTCTAAATAAATTCATTGAATGATTGAATGAGCAAAAGATACAATTGTTTTGAAAGACAAACCAATAGAAAAGTGTTAATCAATTCAGTAGTAAATTTTTGTAATTAAAAATCAAATTTTTCCATAGAAAGCCATTTAATAATGAAAATAAGGTTAATTTCATTCATAAATGTATTCAATAGACAATTGATTAACAAAAGTAAGTCTAAGAATACAAGACGAGATATTATTCAATTTAATGCTATTTTCACGAGAATTTAATTCAATTTTTGAAATATTTGTCAATTATTGCAAACAAAAGAGAATTAAAAAGCGATTTAAGGCAACAATTTGTGCTTTAATTGTGTTTTAGATAAGAAAAGTGGAAATCCGTTGCAGTTTTCAATGAAAGAGAGAATGTTTGAGTAAATTCAAAGTAAATGTTTCGTAACAGAAATCTGTAGTGAAATAGTGAAGTCTAAAAATAAAGTGAAGCACTTGAACACAAGCTTTGATAAGTCGGATAAGACTCTACTTTATAATCAAATTTATTCAAAATAAAGTCAAAATTATATTAACAATCAATTACTTGTCAAACATTTTTATGACAAATATTTCCATTGAATTCATGTTTTTTTTTCTAAATTAAATCCGATTTCAATAAGACTTATATTGTTGAAAAAGATAATCAATCTTTTGCTTTCATGTCTCTCTGACTGACAAAAGGACTGCTATTTGCCATTAAGACCACTTCTTACAACTCATTGAAACTGCATTCAATTCTAATGGAATTTCAGATAAAATTAGATTTATTTCAAAACAAAATACATATTTATTGAACGAATAATTAAAGAATTTTATCTCTTGTGTTCCAAACAATGTCAGCGTTCGTCCATTTGGTACGTATTACACATTCCAACGGAACTATATTTCTGTCGCTTTCATTGCGATCATTCATCTCATTGTTATCGGTTTCTGTGGAAACATTTCCCAAATATTAATCAGTTTTTTTCAAAATATAAAAACAAGTGTTAAATGACTATTAGTTAACAATGTGTGTCTCTCGCACTCACTTATTGTCAGAACGATCTCCTCCTCTTGAAGCGAAAGTCCGTCGTAATAGAAGAGATCGAATTCTTTCTTCTTTTCTATTGTTGATTTGCTGAACACAACGGAGAAGTGACTTTCGCTGAGAATCACATAAACTGGATATTGGGGACACTTATAGTTGCTTCCGACCTGTAATAAGCATTTCCAGTGTTAAACAAGTTTTTAGAGATTCAATTAAATAAAACATGTTTTTATAAGTTATAATTGAATAAAGATTCTCAGTTTCAATCAATAAAGGCATGAGAAGAGGCACGAGCTTATGTCAAATAAGTTAACTTAATTAGATTTGGATTTTAATTCAATTTCGTGTTTATTATGTTAAAAATATAAGAATATTCTTGTTTCACTATTCTGTCTCTCGAGATGACAAATAGTGTCGAGATTGTATAATATTGAAATGTTTCTTATCGTTGAGAAACTCTTCAATATATAGAAATTGTGTGAAAGAATCTCAAGTGAAATGTTAGACTAAAGACACCAAAAGTGCAGTTTCAGCCAAATATATCGATTTCCAGTGTCTATTGCTGTTTGTGAAAGGTCAGAGTTCACTTCAAATACAACAAGTTATTCACATTTCCTAATGCTTTCAGTGATTCAAAGCTTTCTTTGGATTTCAATAATAAAACAATTGTTTAATAAAAACATATAATTATATAATTAATTGACAAACAGTGTCTCTATAAAACCACAAATTAGTCCAACTGTTGCCAAAGTGGCAATTTTGACATTTGCTCGCACTATAATTGAGTTAATCATTGTTTATACGTCTCTCTTCTGAAAGTCTAGTTATTATGAGAAACATCAGTCAATCCAAAGGAATTTAGTTTTTAAATACAATAAATGACCGAAAATTCGGATAAAGAAGAAAATCTCTCAAAGAATTGGCTCTTTTTTAGGTCAGAAAACTAATAAAAGCTTTTCTTACATTGTTTTCAATCATTTGATGTTTAAAATGTTGAAAAAATAAGCAAAAACTCGTTTTCAATTGAATTGAAATATAATTCAATTAATAAATACAGAGAAAACTCTATAAGTTGACATTTCACAACCAAAATAATCTTAAAGTATAATTTCAAACCATTTTATGAAACATTGAAAATATTTTCTATAATTTCACAAAATATTAACACTTTTCATTCATTTTCATTATATAGTACAGTTAAACCCATTAAATATAAACATAGAATGGTTTAAAGTGATTCTTAGAAATGTTTTCATATTTTATAATTAATCTTCTCATATTTGATATAATCAATGATATTATAGACATTATAGAGATTTTGACGTAATATTACGCAATAATTGTGAAAAGTTTTAATTACTATTCAGTAAAAGATGTTCGGCTTTTCACTATATTTGCAAAAATAAAAGATATTTTTTTTTATTAATTGAATTTTATTATTAATTTTAATTTTTTAAAAATTTAAATTCACATTTCATTTGACATAATTTGGTCCAAATTTGGTGAAATTATAGAGAGTTTACTGTATTTTGATGTCAAAAAAATTAGAGAAGATATGAATAAAAAGACGATAAGAAAATCAGAAGAATAAATAACCAAAATTTTATGTTTAATTATCTAATGATCAAAAAGAATATGAATTACATTTGACTCAATAGTAAAGCCCTAAGAGATCTCCGAGTGAATCAAACATATGTTTATACCAGGCATGGCCAAAGGTCGAGGTCTCAGGGGGG
>JAQFZL010000009.1:0-41901 GCA_034695685.1 Galumna lanceata
CTCTCTCTCTCTCTCTCTCTCTCACACACACACACACACACACACACACACAAACACATACTCAAACATTTTACTTGAATGTCAGACAATTTAGACACTTTCAGTTCGATGTTAAGGGAAGGGTTACTCAAAAACATGAGGTCTAGACTTTTTTCATTATCGATGAAAGGATAAATGGTTTTCTTCTCTGAATAAAAGAAGTGCTCTAAGAAGAGCTAGATCATTTGAAGGTGTTTGAACTTGCCATTTCAAAAAATATAATAAAATTTTGATGCTTTCAATATTATTTGAAGAAACATTCGGTTAAGGATTGAAAGCAATTCTATTAAATTCAATGCAGACATTTTTGTTCAATTTCTCGCATTTTAGGCAAACAAGTCATTTAACCTTGCACATCTCTTAATATCACGAAACAAAATAAAAGATATATACACATGTGTCTTATATATATTTATATATAAGAAAAACAATATATGACCCAAACGGAGAGGGAGGGAGAGAGCGAGAGAGAGAATAGTCAAGATTAAGATAGAGTCCGGTGCGAATCCATTGAGAATTCATAGAGAATTTGGAAGAAAAAGAGAACATTTGTATTGACATTCAATTATAATACTTTTAGTTGAATTCAATTGACGACCAAAACTAGTGTCGGATCGAAGACTAATATTAGAGAAAAAAAATACGTTAGTCTTAGAGTAAGAAAAGAATGGAATGGAATGCACTCAAAATATAGTAGAAATAAAATACTCGATACCAGACATAACCTAAGCATACGTTTAAGTCAATCGGAGAGGAGACTCAGACGTAATGCCCGAACATTTCGCCCAAAACTTAAGACATGATTGTATGAGTACTGAGTTCTTCTTCTTATCACTGGCACTAAGTTATTATTCTCGAGGGATGTATAGCATAAAGTAAAATGTCTTATACTATATTTAAGTGTATATATGACTGGAGTCATATATATATATACTGATATATAATACAAGTATGAGAGAGAATAAGCACTTTTGATGTATATAAAGCCATTATTTATTCGGTAATGTTTTTTCATACACTCTTTCACTAGTCTTAGAGCCCGGGCTTATCATTACTTCAATACTTTGTGAATGTAGTCTTTCCATTGGAAAGGTATAACAATTTTGTTTCTTCACATCCAAAAAGAAGTATTACTTTTGTGCACAGAATATGTGCCACTAAATGGGTCTGACTTTTGGTAATAAGTGGACAAAAATAGTTTTATTTATATATAACTCATAAATACGACATTTATTTAGATTTGTTAGAAGAAGAGAGAAAAAATACATAGATGCTTTTCGGAAATTACATTTTAGGATATGTTCTTAGTAGTTAAGTGACGGTCTAATGCTCCCCAGGGATACTCTTTGATTGTAGCCATGGTCATCTGTGATTTATCAGCTGTGAGTATGTATTTTCCTACACCTGTGCGTATAAGTCATGACTCATTACTTATGTAGTAAATTGTTTGTTGCAATTGATTGCAATGTAATTCATAATACACTTGACAATATAAACTTGTTAATTTTATTCCTATATAAGATAGATATTGTTTGCGGCTCTTATGACTTAATACTATTTTCTACAAACGTTTGCAACAAAAACTTGTGCTAATAATTATGTTTTCAAAATAAATATATTTTTATTAATACTTTCAGCTAATATTATATATATATATTTGCTGTTATAATACGGTTAGTGATTAAAATGAGTACAGCCTTTGATAAATAATTTAATGAACGGAAATCCTATTAATATTCTCTTATGTTTTTCTAATAAATATTACAATAAATGCGTGTTTTCTCTCTTAAAATAAAGTTTTAATTTGATTTAAATAATTTATTTATATTAAATCACAAAACATAACAAATGTGTTATATATGTTAGGGTCAGAATATATGATATTTGATTATACTCTTAGTTCTGACATTACTTCTATTATTCATTGGAATAACCAAACGATTAGTCAAAAACAGGGAATTTATACAATAAATAGTGTTATAGATATTTGCTTTTGTTATTGCTTTTAGTGGTAATAATAGCCTAATAAAAATTCAATGCCTTCCTCACCACTTCTTACGATATGTGCTGTGCTCTCCTTTTTTCTTCAGTAATGGAATACAATTAATTTTTTTATTGAATGCCATTAAATTTAAATAAAGTGTTATATTATTTAACTAAAGACTATTCCGAAAAAAACCCTAATATTCTTCCCTTTATTGAAAGTTTTGCTCATTTTATTCATTCTCTTCAATCTTTGGTTGAAATGAGTACTCAAAGTGCGAACATTTATCAAATCAATCGCATAATAAACATAATCTTTTTTTGTGGCAAACTTTAAATTAAAGGCAACTTTTCCTTACATTCAGTCTCTAATCCGTTTGAGAGTATATTTTGTCATTTATTTGATGTGCCATTTCTTCAAAGAAAAGAAAGAGAGACAATCAGTGATAGTATTTGGCATTAAAGCAAAAATTGACTCAAATTTCGGTTAATGTTTCAAATTGGAAATCATGTGAAACACTGTCTCTCATTAGAACTCTTACAAATTGACTCTCTCTCTCTCTCTCTCTCTCCCATCCCTTTACTCTTTTATTCTGTCCCGACAATAGTTAAATAGATGAAATTGTTTTGTATGAAAAAGTGATGAACAATTCAAAAGCAAGAAAACGAGGAAAAAGTAAATTAGGTTTTGCGTTGTCGTCGGCGGCACTAAAATTGTCTTTTTTTTTATTACCGCAACAGTTGTTGAGTACATTATTTTCAGTGATTACTGCATCAGAAGTGAGTCTTTAGTGGAAGAGAAAAAACCGTCAATTCATTGATAGACCGCATAAGTCATAAAACTTGAATCTAATTGCGAACAAAGATATAAGAAATTTCGGTAATTATCTGTGGAATACTCAATAAATACCCTGAGCCAAATCAGGCAACTTTTAATGTCATGAGGTTAGAATTATCTAGTTTACTTTTGCTTTGGAATATTTTTATTTGTTCTTGCTCTTTGGTTCAACTCAATGGTCATAAAAGTTGGTTCAATTGTGAATTATTACTCTCCTGAGAGGGTTAGCTCACAATAAATGTATAGTCTATGTATAGACATATCTATAGCCGTATGTATACATTGATATAAATAAATGATCCTGAGCAAAATAGTTATATATATGAGAGAATAAACAGTTTTGATGGATATAAAGCCATTATTTATTCGGTTATGTTTTTGGTGGCAGTCGTTCACTGTTTGTGTGTTAGAGCGGGGCTTAAACTCCAATATAAGAGTTTTATGTAGTGTTTTGTCTCTAAAAGGTATAACAATTTAGTTATGATCCCAGTATTACTTCAATCGACACAACTATAAGACTGGAAAAGCTATTGGTTTGCAATACGTGCCTAAAATTGTGTATTAAATTGCATTTAGTTATACATTGACAGCAAAAATCACATTTAATAATAACTGGATCTCACGTCGAGTGCTAATCCAATGCACAGAATATTATTGATTTATTATGATATTCTTAGAGCACAGTATAACCAGTCTCTGTTATATATATATATATATCATTCATATATTAAGCGCTGGTAATATCTGAGTATCTTATTATCAATATCTTAGTGGAGAAAAAAGAGCGGAGAGAGAGAGAGAGAGAGAACAGAAAATTCCATAATTTTTGCCAATCCATCAAAAATGGGAAAAATTTTTTGGACATAATAACCTTTTGCGGAAAAGATATCATTTGATAAATCAATAGCAAGAGTATAATATTTTGATTTTCCTTCTCGCGCTCTTCTCTCTCTCTCTCTCCTCCGTTTCCCATCATTTCCTTCTGCTCTTCAATTCTGGTTCTCTTTTCTGTCTTCACATTTGAAATACAATACTTTCAACGAAATTAATTTTAATACATATCCTAGTGTTGAGCCGTTTTTGTTTCACTTTCTATATATTAGTCGCTGGTATTGAAACAGAAAATTTCACCAAAAGTAGAGACACTTCTTTTCCTTCGCTTTATATACGAATATTTGAAGAAAAGGCAAAAATTTATTTCAAATAAAACAATGGGTTTTATATAAGAAAAGTTATACTAAAAGGAGAGCAGAAGTCAAACTTTTATACAATACATAACATAACAACAAAAGTGGACCTCTTATCAGATTTATAAATAACTCTTATATATATATATGTATTAGAGTAAAACCTATTGTAGTCTAAATGTAAGGAATGAGAGGCAATAGTTGTTAGTAAACGTATGGTAAGATGAGATGAGAGAGAAATAGAGAATTGTAAAGGTTTTGATCCATTCCTAACATATCAAACAATGACAGACTCTTATTGTAAAACATTTATCTCAACGATATAACAACTTTGAAAACTAATGCATATTTAAGTGAAAGTTTTGTTTTTAGTTGTTGTCGACTCCTCTCAAATAAATCTATATATTGAGAGAAGTGTTTACTTCTTTAGTGTTGAAAAAAATTGTTTATATCTGTCTGTCTTTTATCGCATTCACTTCTTCTCATCGTTTTTAAAGGAATGTCGACTAAAAATACTGTAAATCCATATTTGAAACGATTTAATGATAAGAGTAGGGCTTTGAAAGAGTAGTTTGTATTCTGTTTATGTATTGGAAGCAACATTTGGGGCACAGATTGTATGCAAATATAACATCAGTTTTAATGCTGTATTTTAACTCATTATAGCCAATAATGTCTAACATTCTCTAAACGAGTTTCAGCATTAGTTACGTATGAAAAAAGATCAGATCAGATGAAACGCTTCACTGATCTCTGCCTCTCTTTCTATGACCGCCACAATCGTCTGTCCATTCGCTTATAAAACGAGAGCCAAAAACTATAAATGAAGAGAAACTGATAGAAAGTTGAGCTAATTTGTGGCCTCACATGCTTTTGATGGGATTACATCCACTATTTCATCCAATGACTGCCACACTCCTCACACACTCATTAACCACAAAATACTTTAAATAGTTTATATGATTTGGGGTCAATTTGATCACATTATTTATCCACTTATAATACACTATATTTTAAGTATTTCTCTCCAAACACTTCCAAATTATTATATTTTTTGGGTATTTTTTAAATATAACCCTTGGCTATCACTGATTTAAATCCATGTCAATCGATCTAATGGTATATTTTATTTTAGGAACAGGAGGTTTCAAATGGGAGTATGGTTCATTTTTTCAACACTATTAAGGCTAAAAATAATGATGGTCAATTCATTTAAGAAACTATTAGTAGTTTATATTCAATTAATATGAATATGAACTAACTTGGTAACATTCTGAACAACGACACAAAATTTAATACTAAAACACGAATGAACAGTTATATTAACTGATCAAGAATCAATCTTGCGTTATGCCATACTAAATATCTCCGCAAGCTATTTTAGAAAGCATTCAAATAAATGCTTTATTATAAAGCATTTAATATTTGAGCTTGGTCGGATTAAAATTTTTTATTTAGATAAGTAAAGTCAATTAATGACTGACACACCAATGATTTCTATATTGGTTTAAACGCTAGTAATGAATCATTAGTTAAATTATATTTTATTAATTAAATAGAATTAACATTATAATACCAAGCTAAAATTTCTTTCAAACCAGCTTGCTAAGAATATTATTCAATAGTATGGTCTTTAGAATGGTCATACAGAAATTTTGATGAGTTAATCATGCACAATTAAAATATTTAATCATTAATCATATGCCGATGTTCAGAATATTACCATGTTGGTTTAATTTATAAGCTTAGTAAACATCCAATGTTTTCCTTCACCCTTTGAGTGATAAAACCGTTTGTTAGGTATTAAAGCAAAATAGTCTTTTGATTTGTCAGTAAAGATATTTTGAAAAGTATTATAACCTGAAGTTAAGGGAAACGATTTGTCATTAGTTTTGAGAATTTAATTCTATTCTCAATAGAAAACTATTTAATTGAAAAGTTTTAAGAGGTTTTGTTTTTTCAAAATGAGAGTATAAATAATCGGTATTTACTGTACTTAATGTAAACAGTGAATAGATTTTAGTTATTTGTGTTGACATAAGTTTGAGTGAAAAAAAATGTTAGAATTATTTTTTTATTAGAGTTAAAGACAAATATCGGCGGAAAAATACGTTAATATTTTTTCGGTCGATTCGTACGCCTCTCCAGAAATGACATCAATGTTTAAATGCAATTGATTTTTGTCTCTTTCGATGAATAAATTATTATTACATGACATACATATGCTGTGCCGACACATATTTCTCTTCTGACCCAACGATTTCATTCCTATCCCTTACGTACGGCTGACAGTTAGGACTTCAATACCCGATTATTCCGAAACCTTAAATGTCAAATATGCAGAGCCTGTGCTCTTATTAATTCATAAGTATATTCCAAGAATTGCATAGTCTGTCATTTGGGTCATAAATAAACAAGATCCAATCATACTTTCAAAAATAAATAACATATAATATAAATTATACATACATTCTTTCTATACATATATATGTGATATATATATGTAGAACTAATACAATATTTCTTTATTAATCAAGAGTTTGGTGTTGTATTGGTTTCCTATCACTGTATGTAATATTAATCAATAGTGATATTGGCCAAAATTTGTGAAAAGCTTGACCAGTGTTTAAGAGTTGAACTCATATGAAATTATTAGAGAAATTATTGGGATTTCAGTATTTATTTTTGTCGAATCAAATATAAACCGATGGTATTATTTGTTGAAATAAATTCCGGACTATTGCTATTCCTGTGCCCACAAGTCTAAGGATATATTACAAAACAAATAACTGGAAGCCAAGAGAGCTCTACCGATCCATAGATACTACTGAATGGTATATATATATGATATAAGAGAATAATATTTTTCTTAAGTTTTTCGAGTACTTTACAAACAGAGAAATAAAATTTTGTTTCTTATTTTGCTTTCTTTACAATAAATTTTTAATATTAGAAAATCAATAAACAATTTTAGTGGAAATACGTCTATTCCGTACTCACTATCCATTGCCGTATCATTAGATGAGTTTTGTATGCAAACACATTTTCGTTATAATATTATAGTAAACGCAACTACTTATGAATATTAATACATGACTTCATTATAATAAAGCACTTTCTTTAGGGCTAATTATCTCCAAAATCATCGATTAATTAGTCTTTTGATGGAATAATAAAAGAGTTAACAATTAGTTTCTGGAATTAATGTCAATCATATCTGTGTTTTAATTGAAAATTCAATGATTTTTCACAATAAATCATTTTTTTTGGGAATAATTACTGTTTTGTTGGAATATATTATAAAAGATTAACAAAAAAAAAGAAATTTTGTTTTATTTCTTAAAGAATTAAATCCCTTTCATAACTCTTCACTAATTACTAGAATATTCAGAATAAGTAAAATGAAGAGGATTTTAATGATTGGCTATAGTTTTATAGATTAGTTGAAAAACATCTACTTTTCTCCTATTATTATATGAATCGTTGAAAAATGGTTTCGATTTTTTAAAACAATAGCTTTTATATGAAAAAACAATACGTTTTTGAACTCTTTGTGATATAAAAAAATCAAAAGAATTGATTTCCTTTGAGTTATACTAAAAATCAGAGCAAAAGTACAAAACAAATGCCAATTGTATTACTCGATACTATTCTGATCTCACCCTTGTTTCAGACATCAATTTTATTGCTTTAAGTTATATAAACTTTGAATACAATATAAAGTAATAGTAATAATATTATTATTATTTGTAGTAATCATTTTGAATGCCTTTAAGGCTTAATATAAAAATAATACAGAATTGTTGGCAAATAGTTTGGCCAAACACTGGATATAATTATTCAAAACAATGAATATTTATATATATTTATGAGTTAATCAAAAATATTCAGTGAAAACATAAAATGTTTGGCTAAAACATTGACTAATAAATTGAATTACATATGAAAATGAGTGCTTCAAAAGTGAAAGTTTTGTTAATATAAAAGTCGATTAATTCCTGTTTAATATCAAAACAGTAGTACAAGAAGTATAGCTGTGCTGTGCACTGGTTAAGAGGCTAAGCACTAGTAGTGTTTTAGTGAAGATCAACTCCCGGTGTTTATCAGTAAAACTGACTCTTAATTTTGTGAACAAACTCTAAGATCGTAAGCGATTGAAATATAAATAAAAAGCATTTGTTTAATAGAGTAATACCCAAGAGATAACTGCAATGTGTGTTTTGGCAAAAGGCACAGGCATTTTGCACAGCACATTTTGTTTTGAAACTCTTTACTTCGTAAAAATCAAAGCACAACTAATTTTTCATTTGAGACTTAGTACTGACTCTAATTTCAATTAGGCTTTAATTATCTTTTCGTTGGCGTCTCCACTACTTATGACTTTTGCAAGTTTTCTATTCACTAATTTAAGGCAACGACTCTTTTATTCCTATTTATATTTATTTTGATTTTCTTCTATCAGTCCATCAATAAGTTTAATATAATTAGTAGAGATTCGGTGCCCTTTTCTCCCAATTATACTCTTTTTAGAGTCATTTCCAGAAGACTAACACTCTTTAAAAGTTTTGCAAATGTTTTTAATACAATTAATTAGTTATATTTATATATAGGATGTGTTAGAGTGAAAGAAGAGTAGAGTTTCCCAAAATTTCTATTCTAATTAGGATGAGCTCTGTTTTGAATCTAACTCTCAGCTCATTTGTGTTGAGCACAGGAATAGTTAGCAGTGATTTTTATTGCCACTAAAACTTATGACTTGTTGTTTATCGTTGTTTTAGGGCTAAAAGTAAATAAATGCCGAGCAGTTCATCACGAATATGGTGTACAGCAAAACCAACATTACAATCATCCCCAACAAATGGGACCGGTGTTTACCGTTGAGCCACCTACCAAGGTTCATTTTAGCAACACTTCTGGTGCGGTGATTCCCTGTTCAGCCAGTGGTTTGCCCTCAGTCCGTATCTATTGGATTCTGAGCGATGGTTCGCCTGTAATCGATGTAAATAGTTTGAGATATGTTCGCTCTAATGGCGAACTGGTGTTCCCTCCCTTTCCATCGACACAATACCGTCAGGACATACACTCGGCGGTAAGCATTGACTCGATTTACATTTACATTGCATTTGATTTATAAATATTTAATTCATTTATTTATTTTACTCTATCTTTTGTTTTCTCAATCCTTTGCTATTCCTCCGATTGGAGACTATTTGCGAGAATTGTTTCACTGATTTTTCTTTTCTTATATTCTATGATATTCTCTCTACGATTATATGGCTCTCCATCTCAATAGACATATAGATGTATTGCCAGCAATTCCTTTGGCACAATCCGGAGCCGTGATTGTCAAGTGAGAGCCGGTAAGACTTATTTTCCATACTTTTGCCGTTTGTTTTCCATATATTCTATTTTGTTGGCCAATACTTAAGGGAATTACTTGTGTTAGACATGTGATAAAGCAATTGCACAGCCATTGCTGAAGTTGGCAGAGCACAGGCAAACATTCTGTCCATACTCTAGTGTTTTGCATTGCATTTGTTGTGATTATTTTTTGGGCTCTGAATTGATTAAAACAGGACTACAAAAGCGAGACATCAGTTGATTAAGAGTCGAATGAAATGTTATTTATTCTAATTTATCCGTCAAATAACAAAACTGTAGTCAAAACAGTGTTAAACATAACAATAGAGTTTGTGTTGGCTGACGAACAGCACAAAAACAAAGGCTACAACACATTGGATAGTCTTATTGCATATGTGATCCAAAGGCAAGACTACTGTTTAAGTCCAATCAATCAAAGACAAAGACAGTCTTCTCTGGACTCAGTGGTCATTAATGGCTTTATTAAAGTCAAAGCAATGGCTCTTCGATCGGACCAGTATTGCAATCAAACGCTTTTTCAGCTCTGGTTTTATCAGAGTTTCAAACTATTCGCTAATGAGCTTCAATTCGCTCTACAGTTAAACCTAATTACTGACGACACTTCTCTTCTTACTTTGAGCGCTCACTCGTCTATTGGCGGCTCACAAATACGCAGAGATGTCCACCAAAAGTAATCATTAAAACGTCTATTTACTGATGAAAAATGATCTAAGATTTTATCTCCAATTGATTTTCATAAATGATTCTTGATGGATACATTAGTCTTGAAAAGGAGCATGCTACTTTTCAGCTAAATAATTAAATTCCTAATTGAATAGTATTGAACTGTAAGAGATTGGTGTTAGACATCACTGGGATTGTGTTGAGCGGAGTTTTTCTCAGACAATTCCAAAGCAAATACAATACAATTTTCTTTTCTCTCTAACTCTTAAAGATAGCCATAAATCAGTTGAATTCTGGGATCGCTTTTGCTTTGTTTTGTTCGCAGTTTTGGAATTAAACACTCAATTAAACAGTTATACGACTCATACTATTCTTTACCAGTTTTGGTGCAAAGAGTGAATGTAGAGAAAAGTTTTATTTTCCTCCAAACGAATCATTTAAAACAAGTTAATTGATGTGAAATAAATACTTTTGACAAAAATATTTGATCGTTCAGTCAATCCATTCTAACCATATATACAATTCTGTACATACATTAAAGCCTTTCCATTAGAAATTCTGTGCCTTTGAATTACATATTAAACCAGTGCTTAAGAAATTCTGTTTCCAAATAATTTTTTTTATACATTGAGAGTAAGTGAACTCAAATATAGATTAAAGTGTTTTGTGCGACAACTTTAATGGTTTCCAAAAAAGATTAAAAACATTTTCTCGTTTTTCATGTCATATACCCCTAAAAATATAATGTTTTTCTCATATTAAGTATATTTCGATAAATGAATTTCTAAACATTTGTTCATTCATTCATTTCTGAACAAAATCTTTACCTAAACATGAATATATACGCCAATGATCTTCACGTGACTCTCTCTCTCTCTCTCTCTCTCTCCCTCCTCTCTCTCTCTCCCTCCCTCTCCCTCTCTTGGATTCAATTTTAATGAAACCAATTCTTTGTCTAAATATTACTTTTTTGATAGAATTAAGTTTGAATTTCAGAGGTTTATATAGAAATGTGTTTCGTTTTAAATAGTGTTTTGGTTTTGTATTTGTGTTTATAGCACTCATGAGGCAAATGTTAGGCCAAATGGGAAATCACTTCATTTTGATGATATCCATACAGAGAAAGAGTATTTCTTTTGGTATCGTTTATTATATTATATTCTTGTGATGTCTTCTTTGATGATTATATTGAAAACTTACAGGAAATTAAACTCCTTTAGAGTTATGTCTATGAAATGGGATATACTGTAAATGTGATGAAAATTGTGTGACATTTTACAAATTTATGGATTGTAATCAAGATTTGCTAAGAATATAATTCATGATTGAATTGAATGGAAGAAAAACAACACTTTTATACCATCAGAGCATTAGTTTGAGGAGAGCTCTTCCAATGATGAAGGAGTGACACAACATTACTTAATGTTGAGACTGGGATCCACTTTAAGTGTAAGAAAGGAAGAGAGAGAAAAACTAATAATACATTTTGGAGAGTATGAGATAATTCAGTGCTTATTCCGCACTTTTTATGCTTATAGTAGAAGATTGAAAAAAATTGTTGAGCACAACCACGAGCACAAACACCAACTGTTTATACATTTTCATAACATAATTGAATTTCACACACAAAACACTGAATCAGAATATTCTGTTCTTATACTATAAAAGTTTTAATATAAAAGAAGGGTTTCTATGTTTGAAGTGCATTAATAACAATGTTATGGTTACCTGATTATAGTATCTTGGTTGTTGTCAATGCTATTTTATACAGTATTCAGTGTATGTTCTGTTTCTATTATATTCCTATTCTTTTGCCTTTTTTGCTCAACGCTATCAACAAAAACGTAGTGAAGAAAATGGTTTATAGAGTGTGTGAATAATCGATGGTCTGACCCGAAATGACGCTTTTCGTGTATTGCATAAAAGCCACAAATCAGCTCTGATTCATACATTCATAGATCACATCATACATAGTATAAGAAATTGTTGGGTAGAGAGGCGTCAAAATCATTGGCACAGCATTTGTTCGGTAAAGTAGTGGCGAAACGACTCAACACACAGACAAAACTGAGAGAAGAAAATCAAAGAAATAAAACATGAAAAATAAGGCCTTCCTTTTTGTAGGCTTCGCTCAAATATGTCATATCTCTTCTACATTCCTGACTCTCACTTAGTCTCTGGTCTGGCGAACAATGTTCTTATGACACGGGATGTGCTCTTCACTCGATTCTGTGTCAATAGCTCTCACTCTTAGAGCATAAGAACTATTACTTCTCGAAAATAACATGAATTTAAAGCAAAAAACTTTTACTTCAGATTATAATACATTTTAAAGGAACGGATAAAACGATAATGAGTTCCACATTTTAGAGGAAAAAATGAGATGAAATCCCGACTTATTTATCATTTTTAATGTTTATTTCGATTTCGATTTACATAAAAAACATCGCATTTGGAAATTGTATGCAAATTGTGTCTTATCTAAAAACCTCGCCATTTATTTGCTCATATATTTTCACTAAATGAAAAAAGTTTTTATGATTAAACTTGGTAATATTTAACATTGATAAGAAATATTAATTATTTTATGAAATTCTGGGATGAACAAGGTATAATCTATTTAATTATGAATAGATTTTGATTTTATTAAGTATTATATTTTCAATGCATTTATTTTTTAAATTTCAACTATGTATTTTGAAACTACCTTGTTCATATCATTGTTCATACCATTCAAAGTAATTGCCATAAAAGGATTTAATTTTTCACTGAAAAAGTTAGACATTAATAGTAATAATCAGTTGTTTTTTTGTGGAATGAAAACGATTTTTATGATGAGTTCGACAATAATTCATTGAAAGCAAATATTACTCGAGTCTGTCGTACACACAATGCATACGATGTGCTGTGCAGTGATGTGCTATCACTTTGTCCGTCGATTATAACCACAGATCACATTAGACAAAGATTTGTCTGTCATTCGCTTTACTCGTTAATAGTTCTAATAAGAGATGAGCTCAAACTTCTTTGTGGATGTCTCTCCTCTGTCTCTCCTCTGTCTATACTCTGTCTCTCCTTTACTCACAAATTCCAATAACACGACTGAGCCGTTGATAAGGGACTGATTACAGTGTGTGACACTTTCATAATAATAATGTCTCTTTTGGTATGCCTTCCCCTCCCAATCATTCTTTTAAAAGGCTTTTATTTATATGAGTTCTGGAGCTAAACATAGCGCTCCACCGAATAATATAGCACAGAATAAAATAGTTTTAGTGCTGTCCTTTATTGCCAGCCCCACGAAATGAGCAAATTTTTCTCTCACTCTTTGTCTAACATTTACTAATCTTTGGGTTCGTATATAAATCTCATCGTTTATTATCACAATATTATTGAACTTTTGAGCCGATAGTCGATGTCTCATATCATCGGATAATTAATGAGATTTTTGTCTCATCTCTTCTATAATAATATTATTTAATACAACGAGTGTATGGATTACAGTAAGAAAAGGGGGGAAAGGCATCAAAAATAATCGGAGGAACGACTTATGACATACCGTTCATGTCTGCTATCAAATTGAATGTTGAGTTTAATGTCGAACAAAGATTGAACTCAAATATTCATTATTTAATTGGAGATAAGAGTCAGTGTTTCCAATGCTCTCATCTCTGATTTAAAGCAAAAACAAAAGAAAGTTTTGCTTTAAAAAAATGTGAGATTTTTATTAATCCAATTATTTTGAATATAAAAAGAAGAGAAACTATTCTTGCATTAAATTGAGGCTTATTTTAGAGCCTTTTTTTACTATTTTCTAACTGCAGTTCAGATAAAAAACCATTTGATTTGTGCCAGAAGCTAATATCAGGATAGTTTTAAATTAGATCAATTCAATGATGAAATTCTATTTATAGTGAATAGTGCTAATGATACAGTTCACCAAGTATCATTTTTTTATATTATAAAATAAGTTATAACTAAAACTATTGTTTGATTGAGCTATGCATCAATTAAGAAAGGTAATTTCAGACATGTATTTGCTTGCTAGTTGCTCTTCAACATTTTTATCACGAAATATTTGAAGTGCACTTGCCATTAATGCCAAGAATAAATGTATGTTTCATTATGAGTACAATCAATTGCTTAAGTTATAAATGCCTGGAATTATGTGTAAAACAAATATTATTTGCATTAATTAAATGAATTGTTTGGTTCTGGAAATTAAATTCCAAACAGCGAACCATTAATGGAGAGGAATGGCATCCCTTTTAATTCAAAGCACAAAACCGTGTTATCCGTGAAAAGCGCTGAAAAATTACAAAAATTTTGATTATATTTAATGCAATTAACTTTCAAAACAGAGGCCTTAAATTTTTGCCTCGAAATTAATATCTTGTGATAAAAGTTTTGTTTTAAAACTAATGTCTAAAAAACTATAAATATTTAAACAATAAAAAACTCTTTTAAATATTATATCATTTAAAGAGAAATATTTTTATGAAAAGTTAAGTAAATTAACAAAAAAATTTATATATATATATTTCTGTCAAAAATACAAATTACATAATATTTAAGACTAAACACTGCGATTGAAAACTTAAGAGCAAAAGAGTTAGACTTCTTGTGAAATCTCATTAAAGCTTTGATAAATTATTTAATTCTTGTGAAAAGTGATAACTATTTATCATTTGAATGCATCAGAAACAGAGATAACAGACATAAGAGTGAAATATAACAACAAATTCTTGTGAACTAAACCATTGATTTTCACTCTCAGCCCTCTCTCTCAGCCCTCTCTCTCACACTTCTCTCTCACCCTCTCCAGTGCTCTCTGAAAGCCATATATATATATATCTATATTTCTTTCTTTTCTTTTATTTCATTTTTCTTTTAGCTTTAAATCTAATAAACAATAGAATTAATCAGATTTTTCTACTTATATTCATATATCAAACATACAATATATTAAAATAATATATAATATGTATAACTATTTTAATATATTGAGTGCAACAAACTCTGAATATTATGAATAAAATTTATATAATTCTTTTGGAATAGTCTTCTATGAAAAGAATATTCTTTTCATTGAACAGAAAATGAGTGGAAGAGAGGATTTCCATTGAATCTGAGAGATAGTATGTAGTCATGTATTCGTCTCTTGAGAGGAATCTTCTGTCGAAAACATATTTAAAAAGAGAAAAACAAGAGAAGGCAAATACCAGTATATTATGTCTGGTCTATTACTAAAGTACTAATCATTTGATTTTCTCCCATTCTTTCACTTTATCTTTGAGTCCATTATAAAGAGAAAGGGAGAGAGAGTCCGACCCCATAGAGAGTCTGTCTTTTTATTAGACGATCGAGAGATGAGTAGTCAATGTCTTATGTTTTTTTGGTTTCATATGTCGCGCAAATAATGGTCGCACTCTTTGTGCTGACAGTCTTAGTGGAGTCACAATAACTGAATGGCATGTGTTGTATGCCATCGACACATCCCTATCTCATATCTGGTCATCTCTTCAAACTCTTAGTCTTATCATTCAGTTATAGTCTTTTATTTCGATAACTAATAATGTATTTCTGTTGCGATCTTTTATTGTCCTTTTGCTCTAAATTACTCTCAATCTTCTTATGATGTCTGCCCTTTCACTCTGACTGACTTCACCCCCAAAAAAGAGTCAGAGCTCTATACTATCAATGATAAAGTTTGAGTGCAATCAAAGATCACAACACATAACGGCTTCTGACGACTCAACAAAATGGATAATTCAAATATATTTTTAAGTCAGGGCTCACATTAATTATTTTAATGGACATTCTTTTGGCCTATGGATTATATTCTAGCTCTTTCTTCTCTTCCATCTATTTCTGTGCTACTGTTTTATATACTAACCTTATATAATATCCATCGCTTTTTCTGGAGATTTTCTTCGTTATTAATTCTTATAAAACATTTTTGACATTTTTAAGCAAAAATTATATTCTCTTCGCTTATATTCTGTGCAGTTGTGGTCGTAATTACTATAAAATCTTAGGAATAGATTTTGTTTAAGAGAAGTAATAGTTATATGTTTTGAAAGCTATTAAAAATAATTTGAATTTTTTCTCTCTTCTCTTCTTTTCTTAACTAAATTTTTTGCCATTCATTGCAAAACAGTTCTTTGTTTTTCATATTTTGTTTCGTTGAGTTAAACATAAAAATTTATCGCTCAGAATAAGGGAATATATATTTTTATGGCATCGATATAATAGAGAAGAATAATGTAAAAGTTGTTTTGAAAATGTGAAAGAATTTCAAAATTCATACCAACCTTTCATTTGAAAGTAGAGAATATTAGAAGAGAGAAGACTTATTCTGTGCTGAGAGACGAGTGAGAAAAAAATATATATGATATAAGAATATTTCCAAAATGAAAGGAAAGTTTAAATTCTGAAGGCTTTCCAAACAGTGAGACGAAGAGGTTATGAGAAAAAATAATGTGAGTCCTGTCTGTCAGTACGCGATCGCAAACTTAAGAAGTGGTGACTCTTTTGCTTTTGACAAAAAGTTTGATAACGACTACGAGATATTCTCGGGGTATATAACATGTCTTAAGACATATTCGACACTTTTGGCGGCCATAAAACTGGTTTAACATATTTTTCAAATTCATTTCTTTAAGAAAAACGGATTTCCTTCTTATTTCCATATTTTTACGCCTCAGAATTGAGAAGACACCGAGAATATGGTGTTCACAATAAATACTGAATACATTGAACAACATTGAGTTCATGTATGATATAAAACATGAAAAGTATATATATTTTGCTTTTGACATTCATATTATAATGAGAGCCAAAGGATTTTAACTTTTGCTTTCATTATAACCCAACAGAATATGTTTTAGGGCTCAGAATTATAAAATTCTTATGCATATCCTCTGCAAAGAATCTCCATTTTTCTCCTCATTTTACACTTTTGCAAATCTCATACCATTTATGGTCGTGTGCTTTCATTCTGTGCTTTCATTCTGTTCTTTCTTCCCCTCACTATTTTGCTTTAACTCTTAAACAGAGTCTTTATTTTCAGAGTCTGTAGGAATGGCCTCAAAACAAAACTAAGTCTATTATTCAGTCTATTATTCTTTAAGGTATTCCTCTATATTTGCCATTTGATAGAGCCTTTAGATTATCAAACAATACAAAGCATTGATTTAAGGCTTTTCAGGGACTATAATAAAAATGTTTGCCTTGTTTTTCCTCATAGAAAATGATCCCTGGACCTTTTCCTTTGTTAATATTGCAAATCTTTTGTGTATTGACTTATAAGTTAGAACTCAATGGAATAGTGTTTTATATGAAATATTGTCTCAATTTATTACTGGATATAAATCCGGGAATAAATTCAAACTTTAGTTTGAAATTAAAGAGAATATGTGTTTATATGTGTTTTTATATAAGAGTTTCAGTAAAAAAAAACTATTGTTGAACTCAATTGAATCGTAGCTCTAAAAAGTGTATATTATTTGATATGTTTTACACTTGAATTTTGTGAAAAGAGAACAACGCTCTGGCGTTAACACAACAACACTGTATTAAACGATAATTCACATACTCTGAAACACTCCTCAATAGTATTGGCATAATTCTGTTCAGCCGAGACCTCAGCTCTGGAAGGCTTAGCCTTTTGTTTGGCCAAAAGTAAATGACAGAAACGAGAGAAAAGCAATAGATTTTGCGACTAAGAATTGAGAGGAAACAAAATTTTAGACATTTTAACAAATGTTATAACTTTTTATTGGTTACTCTATTGGTTGCAAATATTTTTCATTTCGAGGCTTTCCTTCAGAGGATTTCTCTTTGTCTTGTGATTGCCGTCACTTTTCCTGTTCTTCAGACAAATTGTTTCTCTTTTATACACTTTTTAAACTTTTTTTTATATTTCTTATTCAAAATTTTTTCAATATCCAACAAATAAAATGTTCCTGATTGTTTTATTTTTCATCTTCTTCTTTGTAATAAAGTAAACAGGGATTTGTCAGTTAATTACCATGTTATCTTTAATAAATGTTTAATCAAGAACAAAATCTGATTATAATACGAATAATGCGATGAATAGAATAAAGGATTATGTTCTTAAAACTTTCAGCATGATAAATTTATATAAGAATAAATACATTTTATCTCCAGAACAAGAATTTGGTCATTCATTCTCTTTGCAAGATTAATTTTATTTGAAATATGAGGTTCTTGATTATTTGTCATACATTCTATTCATCTATTTCTACCAAGCACATTTAATATTATTGATTTATGTATTAGAGCTATTTTTAACAAGCATATTTTTTTGAACTCTTCATGATTTCATAGCTCTTCCGTTTTTATAACATTCTTTTATTGAATAAAATTTTGAATTCTTATCTTTTTTTAATGAAAAATACATTCAAACTGTTTTAATACAAAACTGATGTTTTATTGCGAGTATTATAACGATTCCGACAGGAATTCAAACAAAAGCTGAAGAAATGAAAAGTAATCCCTTTTTTGATTTACTTTAATGAAAGGAAAGTTCCTTTTCTTTACAATAAAAATATAAGTTTTACTAATTTTTAAGAATATTTTTCTTTATTTTTAATACCATTGAATGTTAAACAAGTTTCAGAATAAAAGGATGGATTTTCTTAACAAGAAAAGCACAGAAAATTAAGCATGGCAAAAAAAATCCTCTAATTACACATTCCTTACAATGAATTATCAGAGGAAAGTTAACTCCAAAACAGAATATTTTAGGATAAGATCTTTTTCACTCATTTTTTTACATTTTATTAATCAGACATTTAAGGGACTGCTCTTCGTCTCAGAGTTAAAGAACAGGTCTTAAGATTGAGAATAAGGAGAAAAAAATTCATTTAAATATTTTGCTTTTGTTTTTGAAGGAAAGGCTCATTCAGGAAAAGAATAACAGCTCAGAATAACTGTCAAACAAAGGATGATTAGCTTATTCAGCATTTTTTCCGCCAAAATCTCGTTTTGCTTTCACTCACTAATGAATCCGAAACACTGAGAAAACAGTAGAGAATATTCTGTTCTCAAGGAATAACATTTAGATATAATATTATTATTTGTGTATTTGTATTGTGTGTTATGAGGTTTAGCGGCACAACACTAGACAATAGCCAAATGTAATGTAAATATTGAGTTTGGATTTGAGTCTTTAGCGGCACAGAATCACTGGTTTGAAGAATAGATGAGAAGAAGAATTTATAGATAATGTCATAAACGTCTTCTAAATCTTAAGGAAAAACCTGGTCTTCACCATATAATACCTTTAAATACAAGGCAAACATAGGACTCAAACTAAGACATTACTCAAAGAATTTGTAAGAAATGTTTCACCAAATCTTCTCTTAGAATGAAAATTATTTTCTAATAAAAACAGTACTTAAAAGATGAATATTAAACCAGAAGAACACCTTTAATATGCACAGAATATATTGCTTACTAATAAAAATGTATTTTCATAATTTTAATATAATATATAATGAGTTCAAAATGAAATGTATGTAAGATTTATATATAAAGGGAGAGAAAGTAATATAAAAGAGAAGCAATTTTTTGCATTTAATTCTTAAGAGTAAAACCAAAATTTTATATATTTTTTCTGAGTTTGAATTCCGTTCGTAAATATAAAGTAAAACTTAATCACATAAGAGCTTTAGAGATTTGAGCACTTCATCCCTTTCCGCTATTCTCATATATTTTGCATACATTTTGCTAAACACTGGAATAAATTCCAGTGATTTATGCCATGAAAACAATTGTGTATTAGTTATTGCTTAGGGTATGGGCTCACCATTTCATATGAACTCCTTTTTTTTATTACGATTAAAGGCTCCAAACAATTATTTGAATCATTAATTGGAATAAAAGCTCAAAAGTATTTTATTTTCTTGAATTCAAAACTCATTTGTAATTAAGAATTATAACAAAACAGTCGTCGGATAAGAATTATTGTCTAAAATTAAAATTTATTCCTTAATGTCTGTTCGTTTTGTATGAATAATCACAACTAATGCGATGTAAGACCCCATTCCCAGACCTCTAATCTGGGCAAATGTTCAATGAACTTAGCTAGAACTAATTGAAATTGCTTGTTAATTATTGTGAATTAAATATTAAAATAATGTAGCGATGCTCAAACCCTGTGCTCATCACTGGCTCTAAAATATATGATTATTAACATTAGAATGAAAATGAAAAGTGCAAACCTAATCTCTCTTATTCTGTGCCCATACAGTAGTTCACCAAGCGTATAAAATTCAAGTATACGACGAGTTTGTAATACGAGAGAACACGGCTGTCATGAGATGTCAAATACCGACGTTTGTCAAAGAATATGTCAAAATTATTTCGTGGCTCAAAGACGATAAAGTGTTAATTACCAGTACTTCAAATAAAGGTAACCACTATTTTCAAAGTTGAGATTTTTTCGATCTAAAAACTATTTTTAGTTTATTTCATATCATTTTTCAAAATCGTTTTCAATTATGGCTTTTCATTAAAATTTTTGCTGAATTTTTAATGTAAATTATATTCAAATTGTCTGAGATTTTATGATTTTGACGAGAATTTTGATTACATTTTTGCAATTTTTGATATAAATTAATCACTGAATAGTAATGACTTCATTAATAAATTTAATTATTTTAAACTTGGTCTCTTTTTCGTCACTATAATCCAGGTATTTTCAGTGAATCAGTAAATGTGTTGATTATAGGTTTACATCGAATAGAGATTTTAGTTAACTTTGAAATTAATTATTCAAAAGAAAAGTGAAGTAAAGCTAAACAGAGAGTCATTGCAAACAAATAGTAGTTTTAGTTGTACTCTGATTGTTATGTTGAGTCGTTGTGATGGGACGCCTACTTAAGACACGTTTACATTCAATTTCTTATGCCTTAATTATCTAAACTTAGACTCATTTAAGCCCTAAAGACAATCATTAGAAGTGATTTTTGTTTTACGACTAATTATTTCTTCGCTATAAAAGAATAATTGAATGTTAAGATAATTTGCTAGTTTATTAAAAGTAGCATGTTAACTTAAAAGATTAGAGATTAGTGGCCTATACGTGAGGACCGCCTCATAACTGATGATATGGTTGGGGTCAAGTGAGACATGTTGTGGACATCAATTGTATACTTATGGTGTTTATTATGTTGACTGAGCTCAGGTCGAAAGGATGTCAATTATATGTCAGCACTGAATAGATCCCTCTTTTGACGAAATCGTTTTGTTGTCAGCCATAGAATTGTTAGTACTGTATGTTTAGAACAGAATAACAGAGTATTCACTCTTTCTTTCTCTGAGAATCTGTTTTCACATTAAAATTAATATCAAAAAGAAATGATTAATTATTTCATAATTAAAGAGTTCAGGTCTTCAACACATTATCTAAACTGAGTTATTGGCATCACTTTATGTTCACTGATAGCACTTTTTATAGCCTCTAATATTACTCAAACAATCAGATGTTAGAGTAAGAAATTAAGTGAATCTTTCTTTTGATGACACTCTCTCTCCCTCTTTCTCTCACTCACTCACTCTCCCTCTCTCTCCTTCTCGTCGTTTCGCTCTTTTTATAAGGCATTCAATAAATAGTGTTTTTAGTGAAGAAAAAAATGTGAGAATAGTTTTTGGCGATTAAACGACAGAGTTTTGGATGTCTGAGAAAATATCTAAAAATTGATTTTGAATTTGTTATATAAGACACAAACGGATCGAATTTGTTGACCCAAAAAAGTCCTAATGATTATACAATTTACTCACTATTCCTAACATTGAATGCCTTCCCTTAGAATCGATAATAAGATCTTTTTATGCGATATTTTGGTTGGAGAAAAAAATAGTCTTGCTTGTTTTGTATATCCAATTTGAATGCCATATAAGATGTTTAGTGTAAAATCGATTTTGATTGATCTTGGTACTAATTTTCTGTGCTTTTAACTAGGATAATTGTTAATATTTTTAATGGAAACTAATATATAATAAAAAAATATTATGAAATAAATCTATTTTTTTTCTCTTCATTTCAATCGTTAAAAGCATTGCATTAAATAAAGTCATTTTCTTTAGTGAAAACATTGATTTTCATATGAAATGATATTCAAAGAAGTATTCAATGATAGCATAAATCAAAGTTTATGGCTTTAACTCAGTCTTTAAGCAAAAAAAAGAGCCCAACTCTTATCTGACAAATAAAATCAGAAGAATTGGTGAAACACATACTAAAAATGTCTTCGAGTCTTTAGATGAGTAAAAACAGTTTTAAATACAATATTTTATGAATGTTTGAAAGATTTAAGACTAATATCCAAACGAATGACTATTTTTTATCACCAAATCAAAGGTCGAGCTCATCCTTTTCTATAAGTTATATATGATTTTCATGAATAATAGACTCTTTGTCTGTGAAATGCAATAAATTATTATTACATTTTTCTCTATGTTTTTACAGTAATTTTTTGGGTCCAAATATATTGAGACTAATCGTAATATTATGTCATCCATTAGTTTAACATTTGTTAGACACGCGATTATTGCCATTAAAATAAATGCCAAATGTATTGAAATGAAAAACAATTTTCATAATTGACTATAAAATTTTCAATTGATCTAATGGTGGCGTTAAAACTACTTTAATCACATTTGATATGAGCCAGGACATTCAATAATTTTTTTTCTGATCAATAATACTATACTTCTTAGTCTTTAATATATTTTTTTTCATTAATTTTCGGCCATTTTTTGCCGGAATTTTTCAATTTATTAAACTTTGAAAACTAGATTTTATCAATTTTTTCGCTTTTCTTCAAAAAATAAGATTCTGTGCTCTTTATTATTGGCTGAGAAAAGCAAAAGAGATTTTTTTTCTCTTATTTTTTGCTCATTTTTTTATCCTCTCTTTCCCTCTCCCTCTCAGAAACTCATATCTGGTTTCTGACTCTCTTTCTATAGACTACTCCTGTCTTTCAATAAATAAATAGCGATATAAGACATCAAATAAAGTCATTCATTGGAAAATTCAGTGCAGGACTCAAATCAGGGTATTATTTGATGAGAAATTCTTCACATCTTATGACTAAAGAAAGAAGTGCTGAACCGTATGATTCAGTTTTGGGTGAAAAATCCAGAATTTCCTCTTAGAATTCATATGTAGTATTCTCTGACACTAAGAATATCCCATTTTATAGACTTTTCATAATATATTTGATGAAAGAGAGAAACCATCAAAACATGAATTCCTACTAAAATTATGAAAGAGAGTTAACTCGAGTATATATATTTCAAACATTTTAAATTTTCCGCAAAAAAAGTCACTTTAATTAGAGTTTTAAAAATGTTACTCTTTTTTTTAGTAGTTTTCCTTTCGTTTTAAATGAAAACTTATCAAGGTACTATTCATCAATTGAATTTTATGCTAATTTCAAGAATCATTTGAATATTAAATTAAATGTCTTAGTATTACCATGATAGTTTTGTTGATAAATGGATGGAAATTAATGAAAAAAAAATTTGTTCTTCAAATGAATTATTCATAAAATATTTTCGACTCAATTATATCAGAAAAATTGTTTTTATTACTGAAATTATTACTCAATAGATGTGTGCTTTTGTCGTAAAACTATATCTCTATGTCTTGAACTCTGGATATGAGATAAATAATTGATGGAAAGACGTATCGAAAATCAGATCAAATTATTGGTAAAAATGTGTTTTTTTTTGGTATAAATTTAATCAATTTATCTTCGGTTTCAAATGGATATGAAATAGTATTTTTCCAGTGCTATCGGATAGGAGTCTAACAATTATTATTATTATTTATAGAAGTTTTACGTGCAGTCAATCCATAAGTTTGTTTCAATCATCTCTTATTTTTTTTTCAGTAAAACCTTAACTATTTCCCACTGTTTGACCAAAATATAATATAACGACTCTTTGAAAACGAGACAAAATTCTCTTCTTTTGGTAATGTTTTCACTTATTTTTTCCTCTTCTTTTGTTAAATAAATTGAAAGGAATGGGTGTCCGTCATAATGAGCATTGAATATATCACTTAAAGTGCTATCAAATAATAGTCATTTCCATAATTATGTATTTGTCTTATGTGTGTTATTCTGTGCACAATTCACAGCACAAACACATTTAGCTTAGATTTACGGCCACTGACTCCTAATGCAAATCATCTCAAGTTTTGTGTGTCGTCCGAGTCTTAAGTGATATATAAGACAATTGAGAGCATAAAATTCAACTGTTTTTACAGCTCCTGACTTATGAGACAATGCAGTCTTTTTAGTCCTTTGTTTTGGTTCCCAACTTCTTAGAGAATAAAGACTTTCAGTGACTCTGAGATATGGAAACCATTTTTATTAATCATTATTTTTCTCAGATATTATATTCTGAGCTCAAAATATATGAATAGTTTAGTATTTACTATACATTTTTCCTTAGAAACGGTTTTCTATTAATATGTATTTTCTATGAATATGTGATGTATTTATAATAATTTTATGGATGACTACTAAAGAAAAGTTGCCGTAAATTCAAAGAAATTTCTATCATTAATATAAAAGTGAAGATAAAAAGAGTGAAGTCTTTCCGTATTTCATATTATTTATTTTGCATACGATATGGAAAGGGATAGGAATAGAGACAACCAAATGAGGGAATGACTCCTCATTTATCTCACTTAAAAGTGTCAAAATATGATAAATTTCATATTTCTGTATCGTTTGGGAGTGAAGGCCATGACTTGGACTCAGTTCTGAATAAAATAGTTTTGTGTTAAATAATTTCATTTCATTTTCTCTTTCCTTTCAAATATAAAATTGAAATAAATTTTATATATTCTTCTGAGGAAAAGGTGGGGACAGGACTGGGGGTCGAAAGGAAGGAATGAGAAAAACAATAAACAGCATTCAAAATGAATGGATGGCTCAACACATGATATGGTGATATTAGAGGATAGAAGTGTGGATCAATTCATATAAAAAAGTTTATACGACTGTAATTCAGATAAACTTATGCCTCGCAATCGCATATTGAACGGATGTATAGCACAGAATAAAATAGAATAGCGTTAGACCACATCCACAAAGACTGATCCTTTAAGTTTTTATCGTTTTTCGTGACTTATAAATGCAATGAATGAGAGCACCGGTAGAAATACTGACTGATATACTGATATAACATTTGGCTTAATCTGATTTCACGCCCACAAACAGTACTGAAAATGCAATAAAAACTATTTTTTTGTCTTCACAACAAAAATGTATTTCCCTTTTAATAACTTAAACTAAATTTCCTTTTAGTATCTCAACGACAGGTCAGTCAGTCCTCCCCTTCAAAAGGATCGTTAAGAAAATTGAAATTCTTTAATGGATTTAATGAAAACCATTACACGAATTGAGTAAATGACAACATTTTAATATATCATTGAATTAGAAAAGAGGGAGAGTAAGGGAGAGATGAAGAGAGTGAGAGAGATATAGTGAGTGAATTAGTGAGAAATAGAATATAAGTCAAAAAGTAAGGCATTTGGTTGCATAGTATTGAGATTCAAAGGAAAGTACGATCAGAGATGATTTGGTTTGCAGTACCCGATACGGGATATTGGATTGAATGCCTCACTTGAGTGAGAGCACTGATATTTCTGCTACGGATAACCATCTCATGGGAGACATTATAGACAAAAAATAGTGAACATCAATAGAATAGCTGTTAGTATACAGAACACAATCCATGACAATGACATAACTGGTGGTGTAGTGGCAGAAGTAGTGCCTCAACTGTACTACTTTGTAATGCTAATTCTGGTGTCGCACTCATTGTCAATACAAGCACTGGTGTCGGATCTTACGGAAGATAGAGTCGCGCACAGAATAACAAAACTGATGCAATCAATCATTAGAAGCGAAGAGTGCCTAAGGGTTTGAGACATCAGACGAGTCGATGATTAATCACTAACTGTTATACTATAGCCGTAGTCACTATTAAATAGGTTTTACATCGGATTAATCCACTCTATTATATAAGACATGAGTTTTCTATAATAATGTTGTGTAACAAGTTTTCACTACCGTTCACATTATCATCGCCGACGACACCATTAATAAGAGGCGGTTCTCATTACCCGACAGTTTTTATTCAAAGACTTAACTTCAATAACAGAATATTCAACGATTTCTCTCTGGGCTCTCATTTTACGCTCTGATTACTAACTCTACTCTACTGTTCTCTCTCTCTCTCTCTCTCTCTCTCTCTCTCTCACTCACTCACTTCGCTCACCTTTTCATTCATTTAGTTATTAAAAACATTTTTATTCATTCCTTTTGGCGTAAAAACATTTATTATTCAAAAGTTGAGTTCATTTATTGAATTACTTGTAAAACAAAATGTGAAAAAAATGAATTTGATTTGACTCTTGGTCTTTTCAAACAATTCCAATCAATAGAACGGAGTTTCAGTTGTGATGAAAAGTGGATTTCCAATAATTCATAATAGAAAACATTTTTCACGCATTTTTCTGAAACTATTTTAGGAATAAAGAGATGATTGAAAAATATTAAACTCAATGTTGAACATCACAGCCTTTGATCGAACAGAATATAAAAGAGTGTTTTTCCTAACATTTTCTTCTAAGAATACGTTTAGCCAAAGAAAACGATGCCTTTAATATGAGAAAAGTTTCAAACAGTGAGAGTGTGTGTGTGAGAGTGAGAGAGAGAGGGAGGGGGAGGGAGGGAGAGGGAGAGAGAGGACATAAAAGTAGGATAGAGTGGAAAAAATACGGTTAAAATGAAAATATGTCTCTCATGAGTGTTGTGTAAGAGAAGCAAAACAGTGGAAAAGTAAAGAGAAACTAGAGTTTTGTTTGTGAAGAGTGTTGTGAAAGAAAAACAGTTGAACTCTAAAAGAAATTTTGTATTATTAGAGAACTTATATTAGAGTTTAGGCCACTATTTATATATTTATTTTAAAAATATAAAACATTTTCTTCTTATAATACCAGATATTTATTATTTTTGGTCGTTTGACCCAAAGCCCAGTGCAGTGAACAGTTTGAGACATATCCTGGAGGACTCATTTTTCTAAATTAGCCAAGAGTATAGGGTATATCAGTTATAGCAAAAGTATACTTTATCAGTGACAGTGTTTACCCCTTTGAGATTATATGCTTTTCCTATTCTTGCATTTTGTCTTATATTTTGTGATACAAGTATTGAAAACAAAACAAATAACTCTAAAGAACTCTTCACTCTTGGAAATACTCTTTAATTCCATGTCATGTGTGATGGAGTGAACGGAGAGCACAGCACATTGTTTCGGGTGTAGGTCTGTCTGAGAACAATAACAGTTTTATATGAAATGTTTAATATTTGTTCAGCTGTTGATTAAATTTTTCCGATTAAACTTTACTCGTTTTTATTCTTTTCAATTCTAAGGAAAAAGTTTTTGGGAAAAACCATTGTTAGGACTTAATAGTGATGTTAGTGTTTCCTGGATAACATTGCAACTTATAGCTAGAGTATACTGTAGTTTGACTGATGGCGTTTTCGCAATAAGACATTTGGACGCCGTATTCCTCTGCTTCCTATCCATTGCTTCAAACTCTATCAGAGAGGGAATCCTCGGGAGAGACGACTCGAGAGATGAATAGAATTTTCTGTTTTCTGACTCTTTTCGTATGACTTCTGGTATTAAAAATAAGGCAAAAATAATTGTCAGATATTTAGCAATTTGTTGTTATCAGTCAGTGCTCTGCTCTAATTCACTATCGACTGGATTTGTACTAGCTTATATATTGAGGAAAGAGTAAAATGACAGTAATGTCACCAATAGAGTCAAACTACTGCTACTAAAATGATCGGTGAAATTGCAAAACAATCTTTTTTTCTGGACTAAAGCTATGTTTGATGTTTAGTCATTTGATTGGTTGACTGGTGTGTTGTAATTGCTTTCCTGAGCCATGAAAACACTACTCTATACGCTTTTAATCTGTGTGAGCTCCCGGCGACCATCTCTTCCCATTTCCTAATTTTCTTTAGTCTCCAAATCAAATATTCTCTCATTTGTTAATAGTTTTAGAAAATCTTCATATTTTCATTTGTAGGCAAAATATCTGCTCCACTACTAGTTTGAGGAAGAATGTGGTAATTCATGCGTAACACACAATTTATTATTAAATTATCACTGGATATAACTTGATTAAAGAGAAAATTTATTTATTTTTCTTTTACTCCAATACTATCGCAAATGGCATAACTCATAGCAAACATTGAAATTAATTTTATGCCAAATCTTCTCTCACTTTCCAAATATAAGAATAACTTCTCTTCACTACTAATATCTCTTTCGGAGTAAAAAAAATGAAAGAAAAAAAAAGATGAAATGAATAAAAATATATAATATTTTTTCGTACAAACTTTTCAATTGTGAATCTCTCTCTCTCTCTCTCTCGCTCTCTCTCTCTCCCTCTCTCTCCCTCTCTCTCCCTCTCTCTCTCCTCTCCTCTCCTCTCTCTCTCTCTCTCTCACTCACTCTCTCTCTCCTTCTCCCTCTCTATCTCTCTCGTCATTCGCACCCTTTCGCTCAGTATTTGGAATAGAGTTCTGTAATATTAAGGGAGGATTGTATGACTTGACAGCATATTTCCATACATTAGAAACCAGACGTTTGATCTATCCGTTAGCGACTACCACTTCATTCTATGCTCTAATAGTTGTGCTGTTCTCTTCTCTTTTCTCATAGGGTTTGGTCGATATATGATTCTTGGAAGTGGAGAATTGCAAATAAGAAATACGAGCAAAGCTGATATGGGCTCTTATCGATGTCAAACAAGGCATCAACTGACTAATGAACTTCTTACCAGTTCAATGGCAGGTCGTCTAATAGTGACAGGTAAGCCAACACTCTATCTACTCAGCACTGTCTACTCAGCCAAGCCTACACTCTAACTCCTATTTAATCAATAATGTATTTATATTGAAATCTGTGCTTTGAATATAAGGCAAAACTATTGCTATACATCTATTTCTATGATATTTCATATAATTTATACTAAAACTAGAGTTTTATTCGATTTGTAAAAATCATTGGCTTTAAGAGTGGTGTCAGCGCTCCTCCAAAAAGTCTGAACCCAAAGAGACACAGAAATACACAAAATAAAATTTTATTTGTGAGGACTGGGATTTGATTTGCACCAAACAAATCGATTTATAAGTTTAGCCTTATTTTCATTCCTTTGCTATTTTTGTAGGCATTCCTTACTATCAGAACAAAAATTGAAGAAAAAAAAAGAAACGGAAAGAAATTCTTTTGAAGGAAAAGACTTTTCTCTGGGAATTGGTTTCAAAATTAATCTTTTGTTTCATTTGATTCCATTTGATTACCACTAATAATGAGTGACACAAGAGATTGTCATTATTTAAATGTCATTTATTCCACTCTTTTTTTGGGCAAAAAGTGAGAGTAGTTTTCCTGTAATTTGATATTAGACTCAAGTCTTATATAATGAAAACTTTGATTAAGTTTTTGCTGTTTATTGCATACATATTACATATAAGATTGTAATAAATCAGTACTTTTTTCAGTCGTTAGAGCCTTAATTCTGATCGATAATAGCGTTCGGTTGCATAGATTTTAGCACAGAATAAGTATATCTTTTATGAAAGGTTTTTATGTTGTTTCACGGCTTCATATTTCTTGGGCTCAAGTCTTGGCTTACAATATATTTGTGATCAGTTGTCAGCTATTCATCAAAATTAGTCCAAATTATCTGTTCTTATGTGCAGAACCTCACGGAACGATTGCGCCCAGAATTTGGAGTCACACTCAAGTCAAGTGCATTGAAAGTGAAGAATGTGAACTGGCCTGTGTCGCACAGTCATGGCCTATTCCCAAATATCGGTAAATTTAACCATAATTATTACCTTTTGACACTCCTTTCCTCTACTTTCAAACTCTGTACTCAATTTTCTTATATCGGATTATAATTTCGAGAAAATTCATTGATTTTCTCTTTCATAAAATGATTGATTGTTTCAATCATATAATAGAGAAGTCAGGAATTGTTATTAAAACACTTATTGAGTGCAGAGTTCGGACTTATGGTCATCACTATAGCGATGAGTGAGTGCTGAATGAATGGGTGAATGAATGTGTATGTGTGTGAGTAAGAGGGAGGGAGAGAGAGAGAGGGAGAGAGAGTTTTATCTAAAGAATAGTGGATAAAAAGTATATGTCATTACAGATGGTATAAAGAAGACGAGAGCTCAGCCTTATCTTCAGTAGTGATGGGACCACACATCCAACAGATAGACGGAACACTGATATTTAGTCAGGTGTGGGCATCAGACGCCGGAAAGTGGGTTTGTGTGGCCAACAACACATTAGGCGAAGAGAAAGTGATAATAAAATTGGTGGTGATATCAACCATCGAAGTACATATCGAACCACAAAGGGTTGAAGTGGACGTCGGAAAGTCGGCCACATTCAATTGCTCTGTGAGGGGCGGCCCCATAAATCTACCAGTGATTTGGCTGAAGAATGGCCGGCCTTTGATAAGCGATAGCCCTTTCAGTAGTATTGGACTCAATATTGATGATAGGATTCGTTTAATAGACGCAAATGTTTTATATATACGTTCTGTTATCAGAGATGACTCCGGTATGTGTTATGTTAGACCATAATTATATTCCTCAACCATTTGGCCATAACTACCACTTCTTCTCACACTTTCATTCATTAATCAATTGTTTGTTCGTTTCATTAAATAATAACATAATTCCTATAATTATATCAATCGATAGAATAGAGAAATGTTTTGTGTTTTTTCTTCTTCTCTTCAATTACTTAAATAATAAGTCTTATTATAAGTCTTGTGCCGAACCAATACTAAATTCAATTAGATATAAGACTAATGAAAAGGAATTCTGTCCTCTTTTACTATCATTTCATATATAAAAGTCATGAATCATTAAAATTCATGAATGCATTGCTCTTCTCAACAGCTCTTCTACTTATTCTTCTATGTCTTATACTTATGTCATATTCGAGTTTACTCTTATTGACAGACATTTATCAGTTTAATATAACGACACTTTGCCAGCACAGGCATCGGTAGAGGCTATGGCTCTGGCAAAGGCTTCAACAAATATTATATATATATTGAACTGAAAGAGAAATCTTTGCAAAAATATTTTTCGATAAAGAAATTGAATATTTTATGCCTGAAATATATATATATGAAGAAAATGAGACAAAACAGTAGTGCAAACAGTAGTGGAAAATAGTAGTGCCAACAGTAATGCACACAAACCATGAGTTGACTCTAATTTGATTTGTGATATATTTTTTAATTTGAATATAAATTAAATTTAGAGAAACTATTGCTTCAACTTTTTTGATGTTGACTTTCATTCTGTCCAAAACGCAGGTTCTTATCAGTGTTTTGCTGATTCCGAGTACGACTCGGCACAGTCAACAGCAGAGCTCAAGTTAGGTGATATCGCACCAGTTATTTTAGACACATTTAAAGATACAATTGTTGAGTCCGGTATATCCCTATCGCTTCGTTGCTCAGCCTCTGCTACGCCACTGCCTCAGATCAAATGGTACTTGGACGATTGGCCTGTCCCCAATTTCGCCCGATTCCGGTCTGGAGACTATGTGACGACCGACCAAAAAGTTGTCAGTTATGTTAATATCACTTCCACTCGTGTTGTCGATGGAGGAGAAGTGAGTATTGCATTCACTACCACTTAATACTGTGTTTGGCGTTCACTTCATATAAAACTCTACCCAAACATCTCTCATATGTTTGCGAATTAATTCGATTCAATGACTTTGATATCAGATATAAACCTAATAGATGTGAAACACAATTCTCTCTCTCCCTCTCCTTCACTCTCATCCTTTCCCGAATCCAATACAAAACCCAATGGTTTAAACTCATGAGTGACTGAATAGAAGTAAAGTAGGAATAAGTGTTTAAAAGAAAATATTTGAGAAAATGTTTTTTTTTTCACAAAAATTTCATTGAATATAGAATTCTATACGAAATGAATATTTTTAGTGAATAATTCGCTAAATATTTTAATGACAAACATTTCTCTTTGAAGAAGAGTCGAGTGAAAAGAGAGTATAAAAAATATAAAGTTTTGCAAATTATTCAAAACGTCAAATAAATAGTTTTTCAATTTGATAGCACACATACAGTAGTGTCTATGGGAACGAATTGAGGCAAAAAGTCGTTAATTTTTTCCTTACTCTTCTTTTTTTACATCCAATGATTTATTATTGAGAATATATTCTTCTCTATTATTATTATTTTATTATTACGTTTTCCCTTTCAAACCAATACAACACAAAAATTTGAATCAATTCCTGGAAATTTAGAGCAAAAATGTATATAAAAATATATTTCAATAAATGTTTTTTACTGTTTCTCTGTTTCTGAAGACTCAGAAAAAAAATTAGAGAGAATTCAATTGAAACCATTTTTAACTAAAACGCTATACTTTTGCTTAGATTTTCATTTTTTACACAAACAATGAATTTCTTTACAAATAGTATTGAAATCATTAAAATTTTCTCTGATATAAGCAATGAATTTTATTCTTGGTTAATTCATCTTGTAAGATTTTCCTCATCTATTAATACCATTATATATTATATAAGATTAACTTTATAAAATAAGCATGGTCAATATATCAAAGTCATTGGCGAAATTTTAGAATTAGATTTAAAATCCTGTTGAATATATTTGAATGATCTTGGTCATATGACTATTAGATTTATTTTGTAAGCATTTGCTTAATATTAATTAAAATCGTCATTTTCAGTACAAATGTGTTGCCGGTAATGATGTGGGAGAGGCCGGACATACGGCTCGCATTAGTATTATGGGCGCACCGGCTCTCCGATCGATGTGGACCAGTAATAATCTAACAGTTGTTTCGGGACATTCAATTGTGTTGCGCTGTCCGGTAATTGCATATCCAATTGAGTCCATTTCGTGGGAACATAAGGCAAATACATTGCCTGTGAATCACAGACACAAAATCGAGCCTCTGATGAATGGTTTCGGAGGAAAACTATATATTAGTTCAGTTCATAAGACACTCGATAGCGGAGAATATATATGTACTGTTCGGGGCACTAATGGAAAGCCAGTTAAGGGCAGTATTATTCTTAATGTGAGACTCGCGCCTCAAATCGATGAACACTCACTGCCCGAACACATCAGTACTAAACAGGGTATGAGAGTGAAGCTCATGTGCTCTATAGTGGAGGGCGACCCTCCCATCGACATCCGATGGCTTAAAGGACTGACACCGGTTGTGCCCACAGAGTCTATTTCGATGCAAAACTCCGAAGACTATTCTTTGTTGACATTCAAGAGTGTTTCACATCACGATATGGGCAACTGGTATGTCATTGTCTGATAGAGTAGACCTCAATCACAAGTTTACTAAATAATTTAAAACCAATTCTATTAGGCTTTTGTGTAAATTTTTTCTACAATTCTTTACAGAAGAACAGAATAGAGGACAGAATAGATATATTTTTTTCCATTTCTTTAAATTCTATTCGTTGTATAAAATGTATTTTATTTGTCATTTGCAGTCGTTTCGAGTTTTTAAGACTTTTTAACTAAAATTTTGTTACAGAAATTAGATTTCTTTAAAAAGTTTTTTTAGAAAGAAATATAGCATTGAATAGAAGTCTTGGCTCTTCTGCACAACTATTGCAAGACTAGGGCTTTGAAATTATAAGTCAAGTCTCACATATCTATTGTAAAGTCTTTCAAACTTTTTCTAAATTCAATGTGTTTTTGACGAACAGAACAATTGTTTTATTGAATAACTGGTTATGCAATTGGTTTCCAATTTTTTTTCTTAGGATTCAATAACTAGTGAGGAATGGCTCCGATTAAGTGAATGTAGTTATTATTTATGGGTAAATGTCCTTGCTTAAACTATTTGTGCAATTAATGTTAGGAATAGTATTTTTCTTGTCATTTATTAAGGGTATTATATTTTATTGATGGGAAGGGTATGAATGATATGGAATGGTTTGTAACCAAAATAACTGGTCTTTCGACACAATAATTCTTATCTGGAAATTCCTGTCATTTATGTCATACTTTTCTTTTCTATGATATTCTCAAAGGACGTGCAAAGCCTGGAATGATGTCCAGAGCACTAATCGTACGGTGAATTTAGTGGTGAACGTGGCGCCCACCTGGAAGATAGAGCCCAAGAATGTGAATGTAGTGCTGTCCAAAAGTGTGTCCATTGATTGTTCAGCTGAAGGTTCGCCAAATCCACGGATTTCGTGGAAAAAGTCCATCTCTTCTAACATATTATCGGAGTTTGGTTTGGATGACAATAAAAACGCTATATTATCGCCGTCGGCAGCACTGCCTTCACTGCCATCTGATTTTAGAGATATACTGTCCAGTTATCGACATCAAGTCTATGGCAACGGAACACTATTCATACAAGAAGTGGACAAATCTGATGCCAGTTTCTATATGTGCAAAGTATTAACTGTTGATTACAAATCCTATTTCATAATCCTTTCACTTATCAGTAATGGAATTATCCTAACATTTCATTTGATTACAGATAAGTAATGGAATCGGCGCTGATTTAAGTAAAGTAATCCAACTCTATGTCCAAATGCCGCCACATTTTGAGTCAAAGTTCATCAGCGAAACGGTAACCAAATCTACGAACGCTATACTCAAATGTAAAGCCAGAGGCGATCCCGTAATGAAAGCCATTTGGCAAAAAGACAAACAACTTATCGACTCAACTGTTGACAAGAGGTTTAACATCAAAGAAGAGATAATATCACCGAATAGTCTTATTTCGTATTTGGAAATAGAAAATGTCGGCCGATTTGATTCAGCGCTTTTCACTTGTATTGTGTCCAACAGTTTCGGAAGCGATGACACTAATATTCAGCTCATAGTTCAGGGTTTGCACATATTTTTTTTGATGAAATATCATTTAATATTATGTTTGTTGTGAGCAGAAGTGCCCGAACCTCCTCATGAGGTCCATATCATTGATATTACCAGCCGTTCAATAGTGGCCACTTGGAAGGCCTCCTTTTCTGGCAATAATGCTGTCATCAAATATATCATTCAGTTTCGAAAACTCTGTTTATTGGAAACGGAATGGGAAGAGATGTCCACAAATACTGGAAATGACTTCAGAATGAATATACGTCCGCTTCAGCCGATGTGTAAATACGAGTTACGGGTTAGGGCTGAGAATGGTTTGGGTAGAAGTGAGTCCAGCCCTACCGTTACATTTACAACCAGTGAAGAAGTGCCCGGAGGTCCTCCACTCGATGTCATAGCAGAGGCTACGTCTTCAACATCACTAAAGATTAAATGGAAACCACCGTCAAAACACCTACAATACGGAACTATTAAAGGATATTATATCGGATATAAAGTGGCCAACGATAACACCGAACAGTTCTCTTATAAGAGTGTTGAGGCCACCCCTAATAATGATGGCAATCGTTTTGAGATCAGTTACATATCCAATCTTAAGCGGAAGACATATTACACGATAATACTTCAGGCCTACAATAGTATAGGTGCCGGTCCTCGAAGTGATGAGGTATTCCTTAACATTGAATTCTATGTTTGGAGTAAACAATGGTTTTATTTATAGATCAAAGTAATAACCCTCGAGTCACAGCCTCCCCGATCGCCATTACTCGAAGTGGTGACCACTACTTATGATTCGATAACAATCAGATGGGATGTCAATGAATTAGACTCAGACGACAAGGAATTCATTCTTCACTTCAAAGAAGAAAAGTCAGTTCAATGGATTCAAAAACGAATCAGAAATCAAAGAAATCACTTCGTATTGGACTCAAGCGATGGAAAGACATTCCTTAAATGTGGAACTAAATATCAGATGTATATGACTGCCACCAATAGCTTAGGAACGGGCGAACCCAGTATGAGATAAACCTCTTTTTCCCAAATAAATAATTTCTGTTAATCTATTTAAAGGCGAGACAATCAGCACATCGACCAAAGGCTCAGCTCCGGTATCGCCAGCAAAAGAAGAGTTTATTTTTCCGAATTCGAGTTCAGTGGCGCTCAGACTTAGTAGTTGGCAGTCGGGCGGATGTCCTATAAATCACTTCACAATTAAGTACAAACTTTCGCAACAAAAACAATGGATTATATTAAAGGAAAAGTTATCGAATCGTTTCGAACCCTTTTATATAAATCACTTAAATCCCGGCCGAGAGTATGACCTGTTTATTGGAGCTCACACTGACGCAGGTACTTCTTATTAGTATAATTACATTAATTTAAAGCCAATTATGTATTACGTTAGGCATAACTGAAGCCGAATATCAGTTCACAACTCCCAACACATCTCTTGTAATAAAAATCGGTTCAATGAATTCGCCGACGAGTGTTGTCGGCTCTCAATCGACAGCCTCTCTATCACTGTTCCAAAACGTGACAGTACTGTTGCCAATAGTCATATCCATAATTGTATTGATTGCAGTTCTGTCGACATTATTTGCATTTATGCGCAAACAATCGGCTAATCAGTCCATCAATAATATGGACGCAAGAAATTCAATACCAAAGAGTGAATTATCGACAGAAATATTTCCATTAAATGATTTCGTCAGAAGTAATTCAAAGCCAAAAATATTTGAAAACCATACGAATCAGTCGAGTGATGTTTACGGGAAGACAACTGCATATTATGCGACACCCAATAGAAACAGGAACTCAATGGCCAACCATCAGGTGATGGGCCGCCATTTAGTGGCCAACAGTGACCACGAGTACGCCGAACCTCACGCTCAATATGCTCAGCCCCGGTGTTTATTTAGCTCCGATGATAACGAGTGCGCCAATCTCTCGACCTGTGCCTTAATGGTACCCAACACTAGACTCTGAATGCTTTACATAAATTCATTTGAAACAATAAATTGGTTTTTTCAAAGTTTTTTCGTATTTCTAACAAAAACACAAACTTTGAATCAAATTCTTCTTTTAATTAAAATTTATTATTAAATGTTTAACTCAAATGTAAATAATATAAATTATTATAATTACCAAATACTGTGATATTTGAATCTAATTTATTATAATTACATAACAATTATAGTAAATGTTTTCATTATTAATATATAATTAATGATTTATCTTTTCTTAAGAATCTGTGATATCTTTTTATATACTATTAATAATTATTATTAAATAAAATGTAATTTTAATTAACGAATCGATTAAAAAATTATTAACTTTAAACTGAATTTTCAAGAATTTGTTTGAAATACTTTATTTTAATTACTTTAAGCTATTCTCTGATAAAAAGTTGTATAATTGACCAAAAAATGGGGAAAATCTATAGCTTTTAACCCCCCATAGAATCAGATTTCAAATCTCTCGATAACTATCTCTATAAGAATAAAATCATTCATAAATTTATTGAAAAATAAAACAATTTATTGAACAAAATTCTACTTATTATTCAGATGTTATTAAAATATAATATTTTAGTCTGAAATCTGATTCTCTTTTGATTTCGATATTAATTTCATATTTTTCTTTGCATTTCATTAAAACAATTTTTTGTTTTTTAAATTAAAACGTTGTTCTCATCGAAAGTGTATTTAAAGTGTTTTAAACTTATTTGGAATTTTTCTAAAAGTGTTAAAATAGAAATGTGGTTATTATCTCTGTTATGTTGTCTTTTTTCATATTCAGGTAAAATATTATTTTGTATTATATTTAAGTATTTAGTAAAACATTTCAATATATCAATAATTTTTTAAAATTACTATTAAACTGAGATGGCTAAAGAGCTTCAATCTCAGGGGTATTATGCCTATTTTCCTTTTAATTTAAAAGGGGGGTATTTTGAAGACCACGCCCATTTCTTTTGTTCTTTTTCCCGTTTAGGCCCAAGGCCAGGGAGGGGTATTTTGCCAAATTTTCGATTTTAATGGGGGTATTCCGGAATATCCCCCTTTAGCCATCTTAGCTGTTAAACCTCTGAAGAGTGAACAAAAACTGAAGGTTCAAAAGTTTTCATAAATGAAAGGTTATAATAGAAAATGATTTAAATTTCAAAAAAAATATTTAAAAATTGAGCGTAAAGTGTGAGAAATATGAAAGTGTACTCATAAATAAACACTGGAATGTCAGTATAATATCTACCCCATATAATCATTTTTCCTTTAAAATTAACCAATTTTTTAGTCACAATACATTTCAATAGATCTTAATGTTATAAATAGTAGCTTATAATCAACTTCTTTATGATCGAAAACCCTTTATAATAAAATATGTTTAGGTCATTATAATGGGAAATTGTACTAAAATATATTCATTAAAATCAACAATAAACTGTCAACTGTAAACTGTTTTTTTTCTAAACTGTAAAACAAACATTTTTTATTCCATGTTTTCAAATACGAGTTTTTAAATTGTTTAGACAAAAAATGAATAAAATATCTGCTAATAAGAGAGAAAAAGTTTAAAAGAAAAGTATGAATTTTGTCTTGAGTTTAATAATGGCTTTTAAAGTGGGATTAAATAATTTTTTTTGTCAAATTGGCAACAATTCTTTGAATAACATTTTTAATGATATTCAAAAAGAATTGACTTAAAATTCATTCAAATCTTTTAAACAATCAAAAATAGCTGATTTTTTTCAATTGATAAGCATTTAAGAGATGTTATGTGTTTTCGCTTATATTCAACTTAATGGATAGAATATCCTTTATAGTCAACATTCCTTTATAATCAACTGAGTCTTAAACCCCATCGTGTTGATTATACTGGCATTCGAGTGTAATTACAAAATTTAAGTACAAGGGTTCTTGAAGAATGCAACTAAGAGAAATGTTAACCAAAAATTTGATTTGATGTTAATCAGGCATGTTAAAGAGGAGTGTATTTCGAAATACATCCCCTCCACTGAGATCGAAAAATCGGCAAAATACTCCTTTTCACCCTGAGCCGAAACTCGAACAATAGAAAGGGGCGTGGTTTTCAAAATACCCTCTGAGCAAAAAATAGGCAGAATTCCCACTGAGATCGCGGACCTTTAACATCCCTGATGTTAATGATATTTCTCAATATTTCTCTTTGCTAGATGATATACTTGAGTTAAGCATAAATTATGAAAGTGAAATTGAGTTAGTAATTCAAAGTTTAGCATCTATAATCTAGATGATTGTGTCTATGAATTGAAAGAGATTAGGTGATTGAACCCCCACAAAATCGAAGAATTTAACATGTCAGGGAGTATTTTGGTCTCGGCTCTAGGGCTATCTTCAAAAAAAAGCTAAAAAACTCTCAAAATGTATAAAGTTTTATATTATAAACCATCGTTTTTTATGTTTTTAGTTATTTTAATGTTAAACATACCTATTTTGATCAAAAAAAAACCATGTTCAAATCATTAAAATGTAATTTTCAATTTTTCTCGTGAAAATTTTTCAATTTTTGTTTTGTTACAGTTTATAAATTAGTATGATTCAATTATAAACAAGCTTTTATAGACTTAAAATGGTAAATTTATCATTAAAATACCTTGAACTTCACTATTTTGCCTCAATTTTTTGAAAATTCGCTAAATTTTTTGAAGAGTCTGAAAATCTGAGCCGACGCTTCGGGAGGGGGTTAACTGTCATGTCTCAGGGGGTCTGCCGATTTTTTTATCTAAGGGGTTATTTTGGAATACCCTTCTCTTCAACATCCCTGGTTAATACCGATTCACAACTGTTTTTTGATATAATTATGAAAGTGTTGAAACAAATGTAAAATTAATTTAAATTAAAACTGATGTCAGAGTCAGTGAATGGTACGACACATGCGGTAATCGGAAGCTACGAAGAACTCAATCCTTATGACTGTGGAGTCAACAGTTTTACAGGTTATGATGATAAATGTTTCAAATGGCACACCACTCCCAAACCAGGAACAACCACAAAAATGCCAGTTTTCAAGCGAATGATTAATAGTAGAGATGCTTCAGAAGGTGAAGCACCCTGGATAGTCCAACTAAATGTTTCTTTCAAGAACAAGACCGGAGGTGACCTTAAAGACACGTGAGTTCAAATGTATTATAATAATGACTTTAATTATTAATTATAAATTTATATATAATTATAGTATAGAAGTGTTGTTTTCATAAATCACCCTTGCACATGTAAACAAGAAAAAGTTCTATTGAAAAAAAATGCCCAAAATTAAAACAAAAAGAAGATTCTCGTTTTAGACCCTAGTTGATTTAAATGACCTTGGTCTTTGTCGACAACTTATTTCGAGTAAAGCTTTAAAATTGAAAAGAACATTTAACTTCGATAACTATATTACACTTTTCCCTGTTTATGACGAGTCTGTAGGACCGGCCAAATGACTTGTTATAACCGGGACTCGTTATAAACGGTTTGAATTAAAGGTGTCACTTTTCAACCCTTAACCTAAGGGTCCGTAAAAACCCTAAGGTTTAGGGAAGGGTCGGGTTGTGCAAATTTAGGCAAGGGTCGGGCAAAGGTCGAACAAAGGTCAAAGAATTTCATTTGAATAGTTCAACATTTTATATTAATTATTATTTTCATGGATAAATATTTATAACTCTTATTTTAACCACTTATCCATTTCAATATGAGTAATATAGTTATCAAAGTTAAGTCTTCCTTTCAATTTTAAAGTTTTGATCGAAAAATTAAACTAATTATAATTAAAATACTTGTGGCCATTCGGAGCTGATATCAAATATAATAGCTATTTGATGTATACTTTAATTTGAAACCAAGATCACTTAATTCTCAGAGTACCCCTTCAACGCTCAAATTATTGATTTGGTATCTATGCGAGCGTGTCTTCTAATAACAAAAAATATAAACCAAATTTTTAGAAAACTTTACTCGAAATTATCTCACACTTTACGTTTCATTTGAACTTGAGAAATGGCACATATATGGCCCTTTGAGAAGCTATGATTATAAATATATTGAATTTGAACTTGTTAATCATTTAGTTGATGATAATTTTACTCATGTGATACCTAGCTATATATTTCATAGCAAGATACCAATTGGCAAAATATGATTACATTATTCATGTAGTTATACATTTAGTAAGCTTTCGATTGAGATCAAGATCATTTAAATCGACAAGGTTAGAAAACGAGAATTTGTTTTTCAGTTGTGATTTATTTGAATAATGAAGGGTTTAAACTTTTAAACATTAATTAATACAGTCATTTATGACTTGAGTTAAATACATTAGTGATGTCATATTGGTTAACCCAATCGATTAGTTAACCCAACAGAATAGTTTAATGAGAAAATTTAAATCATTTTAATCAAAAATTAGTGATGATTTTACCTCAAAGAATTCAAATTAATAAATTCTTTAATACCATAATATAAAATACATGCGTAACTCATAAAAGATGTCATTGATATTTTAAAAGTTAAAAATTTCTATGAAAAAAATGAATTAATCCAATAATAAATTCATAATTTATAAATTATTACTAAGAATTGTAGGAAAGTGCAGAAAAAGTGTATGGCAAACTAATTCTTTCAAATATCATTAACAAGTTTATTTGAAAATCAAACCTTTTAATAATTTCATAAACTCAATATCCAACCTCTTTTTACTTGAACTTGTTATTTTGTTTAAAGATTAAATCACTATAGTATCTATATTATAGATTCTATAATGTAATGACTAAAGGA
>JAQFZL010000010.1:0-41534 GCA_034695685.1 Galumna lanceata
TTGAAATTTTATCAGAAATACTTTTTATGAAACATATTTGTAAATATATTTTCAGTTTTTGATTCAAAAACATTAAAAGTAGGAAAAAGGGATTAATTGTATTATTAATTGAAGTCTTGGATAATAACTGACTGATAAATAATAAATATAAATCATTTCAAGATTTTTTAGTAAAAGTAAATAAAAGTAGATTTAAATAAATATGTTAACAATTATTGTTGAGTTTTATCATATTTATAGATGTTTTTTACTTATTATAATATTTCAATTGGAATTTATTACAAATTAATTGAAAATTTCTATTTAATGTTATTTAACGACAAATGACTTCATATTAACAAAAACTTATTGAAAAGATTTGTCAAAAATATTAAACCATTGAATTAAAGAGAAATATTGAGAATTTCCAAAGATTTAAGGCTGACTTCAAATTAATCATTAATTGAGTGACGAAACGTGAAAAGACTTTTTTATTTTTATTTCCATTGAATTAATGGCTAAAGATATTCAAAAATTTCTTTAAAATATCAAAATCTAAGGCTAAAAGAAAAAAACATTAAAAAATTAGTTCAAAGTTTTTGATTAGACTTTTATTGAAGTAATTCTGATTCTTGAAGTGAAATATGATAAAACTTAACAATAATTGTTAATCTTTTACAGATATAAGAGAAATAAGACTTGGATTGTTGGCTTTTCTATCAAATATAAGTCATAATTGTTAATCTTATGTTTGATTCGAATAATTCAATAATTTTAACACTAAAACAGAGATAATTGTGAACAACTATTAGTTAATACTGAAAGAGTTACAAATATACTGTATATAAGCCTTTAGGTCCAAAGCAACGTATTCGAAAAGTATATTAAAATAATCTTGATACACTTTTTGAACACTGTGGTCCAAAGCTAACAAATTCTTTGACTAAAGATATTGAAAATCGATGTAAATTAAGAGTTATTTTAACTAATTGTTGTAAACTTCTATATATAAATACTAATAAAACTTATTTATAAATAACTTATTAAATTAGTCTAAATTTTCTTGAAATTTTAGAAATTTTGGGTTGAAATTCACTCAAAATTGTAATACAGTTGAGAATCAATAGCGTAAACAGGATTGAAGATAAGGATTTAGTTAACCGTCTGGTTGCCTATGATAACTAGTTTTATAACAATTTTATTCATTATATTTAATAATTTAAGATATTTGTTAATATAATTAAAACAATTATTCAAGAAATACAAATAATTTTTGACGAAATCGAAATCAATGTTTCATAATATTGATTAAATGGTTAATTATTGAGTGAATCTTAAAAATATATATTTTTAACGTGGAGCATATTTTTTTTTAAATTTTTCATACTTTTCAATGACTAAAGAGTTAATCTTGTAATTATTATCTTAACTTTCAGTTATAATATTGATTTCCTTCTTTTGTTTATACAAACTAGAGTTCACACTTTTTGAAATTTTCGCAACCCTTCCCTTTCCTTAAACTTTCAAACCCTTCCCGTCCCTTCCCTTAAAATCAAATTTTAAAAAAAGAAATTACTGTAATGTTTTCCAGACTATTCGAATATTCATTTATGATTCCATCTAGTAATTAAAACCTTTATCAAAGAATAATTGAAGAATAATTTTTTTTGAATGGAAAATTAACAATGTTTTGAAAACATTTTGTCAAATATTCAATCAAAACTTTAGTTAACACTCTTTAATAGAGGAATATGCTAGGATATCCTATAATATCAAAGAAATATCTTTTTAGAGTTTAATTATTAATATAAACACATAAAAATAACTTCTTTTACAAAAGAGTAAAATTCTCATTAGAATAAATGAATTCTGAATATTGAATAAATATGCTGTGCTATCCTATATTAATAAAGAAATATCTCTCAAGAAGTCCAATTGGGTCTCGTTATATACAAAAGATTCTCAATATAGATAAAAAATCCTAACACATTTATACCATCCTATATATACATAAACAATATAAATAAGCCTTTATTAATAATAAGATAATATATATACTATATAAACCAACAAAAACTCGTTATAAGCAAAAGAAAGGGGTTGGGTGGGGTTAAAGCGATTACATATACTACATATTACTTTTTGAATGTAGTGAAAAAGCTTAGCATCAAAATGATATTTGAGTTAAGGCTATCAATTCCATTTTAATGTTAATATTTCGGTTTGTCATCATAAAATGGTTAACCCTATCGATTACTTAACGCTATTGGTTGATAACCTTATTGATATTAAATTTATATAGATATAAAATGTGTTGTTTGTATTAATGTGTAGTATGTTTGGGGTTTCGAAAATTGTCGACATTATTTGTTAGTTAATCTTATTGGAAGTTGAACATATTGGTTGCCAACTGTATTAACTATAATTGAATTAAATTTTTATTTTATAAATGCTTGTCTTTTCTGAAAATTTCAATTACTTTTACATTAAAATTGAAAGTTTATTATAAATTATATTTAATTGAAAATATAATTTTATTTGTTTTCTTTTTGGAAGTTATGATGAAAATTATGTCGAATTATAATGAAAACTTTTGGTAAATTTTGTCAAATAGTCGATAAAAATCGAATAGTCATTTATGTTTACAAACTACTGAAATATCCGTTTAATAGTCTTTTCCTATTTAATAGTGTTTAATATGTGATTATTATATTCATATTAAAACTGAAAGACATAAGACTATCGGTTTAAAAGTGAACTATATTCTACTTTAAGTCTTTTGAAAGTTTTCAAAACTTTTTGCTCTCGTTTTCAAACCATTCAAATGATGTTTGGTTTCTATCGAAAGTCTATATTATATTTAGTTTTGATAAATGCAATCAATTTGTGTTATTAAATGTTTAGTCAAAATCAGAAATTTCAGTCCAAATCAATGACTTAAAGAGAAAATCTTAATTCTCTTCTTTAACTTAAGTCACGCTTTATTCAACTGTTGCTTCAGTTGTGAGCCATTAGAACATTATTGCTTACCTCAACGTCACTCCTCTCGACCGCGAGACCTGACTGCCACAACACGTGCGCTCTCATCACTCTCTCGGTCTCTCTGTCTCGGACTGCCAGCGCGAGAGTCACAGTGCCCACGAGGAGAGAGTCTTTGGGAGAGAGAAAGGCGTTCGAAGCGACAAAAGTGGTCAACAGGTAAACGGAGAACGCGATTGTGGGAAGAGCCGAACATCCGCCCACGAGAGTCAGAGTGGACAGAGCGCTCACACACAAACACAGACGCATTGTCTCGCTCTCCAACAGCCAAAAGGCGATCGCGTTCTCAACCAGAACGAAGAGCGCCGACAAAGCGACGCACCATTTGTCGCACGCGGGCATCAGTCGCTGACAGACGAAAAGAGCCGAAAGAGCGACACTTGTCGACACGACCAGTGATAGCGAGATGAGGTCTCTGAGCGAGAGAGAGAGAGAGAGAGCGTGAGAGAGAGGGGGAGAGACTCACGTGCTGTCGATCAGCTGGAGAGTTGCGGAGGAGAGGAAGGAGAGCGCGAGAAAGGGAAACAATTGGTCGAAGTGTTCGAAGCGCCGATTTATGAAGAGTTTCTCTAAAGTTGAGTTTTTGAAAGTCAAGAGAAAAGGATAGAAGTCGCGATTGGAGAGCGAGAAGAGCGTTGGCGCTAATAAATAGCATTCCATTAACGAAATTGACTGAAAAGTATTGAAAAAACACTTAAAATTCAAACTTTTTCAAACTCAAGGCTTTCATTGAAAGTTGAAAAAAGTTATAAAAAACTTTCAAACAAACGCCTCGAGACCTGACTCAAGGCTATTGACTTGCCGTTTGCGTGACGTTCGAGGCGATCGCGCTCTCGCACACTCTTTGCTCCGATTGGCTTTTGAGACCACATTCTGTCCATTTGTTGGCTTTTAGGGCAACAATACTCTGCTTTCGCGTCACCTTTTCGGCGCCAATCACGAGAAAAGTGCGGATTTTGTGTTCCAAGAGATAAGAGTCTCGTGACTGTCCGTTGCCTTCTTCCACTCCGAACTGTCCATCCAGAAGGGAGAGCGTGTCGGCCGTGATGTGCACTTTGCCCGGCAGTCCTCCGCTCTCCATATGATTGGCCAGAGTGACGTCATCGCTCCAAACGTCTGTCACAGTCAACACATTAGCCACAAAGTGGACTCACGAGACTCACCGAACTGCCACTTTCTCAGACCAATGACTCCGCAAAGCGCGCGCCCCGAATGCACTCCGATTCGCTGACACAGAGATAAAAGCCATTAATAGTCAACCAGAAGTCAACCAATACCATATCAACGGCCACTCCCGTTCGGTCGCGCACTGACTTGATGGCCTCGATCATCTCGAGAGCCATTCGGACGACATTCTGTGCGTGATTGGGTCTCGAGACCGGAAGCCCTGACACGCAGTAATAGCAGTCGCCGAGAATCCTGTGAATCGTTTTCAATGAAAGCGTTGGAAATAAAGGCAAACAAAAGACCTGATTCTGAGACAATGGTTTTGTTGTGCGAGATTGTCGAAGCGGCCGAACAGGTCGTTGAGTGTGTGCACGAGTTCCTTGGGAATTTTATATTTTATGAGATTTGATTTAAGTATTTACTTTGGGTTCGAGTCGTTCACTCAAAGGCGTGAAGTTGACAATGTCTGCGAACAGGAGACTGACGTTGTCGTGTCGCTGAACGTGCAACTGGTAGAAGCGCTGCTTCTCGCAGTCCGAGATCCTCTGAAGCGCTCGTCTTCGCACTTCTGCCGCCAAATATGCGGGCATCACGCTCAGCAACAGTTGCTCTTGGTGCTCTCGCTCCAACTCCAGAGACACTCTCTCGCGAATCAGAGCCAAACTGTCGGCGAACGGATGAGTCGTTTGGCGCACAAACAATTGCCTCAACTTTAGGGCCAAAAGTGCGACACTAAACACTTGAAGGGCGACTGACAACGTCTCGAGAGACGCCCGCTCCTCGAGAAAGACCAGAAGAACTGCACTGAAGGCTTGGATGGCGACAGTGGTTCTCAACTCGAGACCCGGAAGTAGAGAAGGAGTGACCAGAACGAGAAAAAGTGGCGCAAAAGGAGACGACGTCCAGAAGACGACCGCAGACGTCGCAGTGAAGAGCGAGACGACACCCAACGCTGTTTGGAGGGCTTGAGAGCGAGACCAGACACAAATGGGAAGAAAGCAGAAGAGCGTGATTGGCGGGAAGAGAGTCCAGAGCGAGAGTTGAGGCCAGAGAGCGAGACTTAGCAGAGAATGAAGCAGAGAAGAGAAGAGCAGCGCGAGCAGCAAAGTTCGGTTGGAATGGGTGAGCGAGCGTTTCTCCAAACGCTTCAAGTCGTCGTTCTGTCATTGAAGAGACTATGAGTGTTTGAGTGGAGAAGAGGTGAGACTCACAGTCGTCTCTCCAGAGGAAGTCTTCATCTCTGAATGAAGTGAGAAGAGCGAGAAGAGAGACGAAGAGCTGAAGCAAAGGAAGACACGCCTTTCAGTGGTCTGATTGGTTCAAAACTTTTATTTCTCAAACTCTTTTGATTTTGCGTACAATCAAACAGACGAACGCAACGATCGCCACAGACTTGGCAATGAGAAGAGTCGCGCGCATTGCCTTCAGTTGGCGGCGCGAGTCTCGCAGCGAGTCGTGACTCTCGCGCAGAAGGTGGAGACGCATGCCTTGCACGAGGTGGCGCATGAAGTGACGCCAGTCGAGGGCTTTGGGGTCTAGACCGAAGGTGAGGCGGTCAGAAGCCGAGAGCTGGTCGTGGAGAGCCAACAGGTTGGGCGTGCTGAAGTTCCACTGCGAGCGAGTGAACACTTCCAGTGCCTCGAGACTTCTGTCCACTTTTGCATAGACCTGAGCGAGACTGAGAGCAGAGAGAGAGAGAGGTTAGTGTGGGAACGAGAGAGCGAGAGACTGACATTGGGCTCAAAGCGAACAGACGGAAGACGACGTCGACGACGAGAGACGGCACTTTGTGCGAGAAGAAACAGTGGATGGCGTGCATCACTCGCGTCTCGTGGAGACTCACGTGCGGCGGACGGAACATCTGTTGAGAGGGAAACTCGGCGAGCGCGGGAATGGCGAGTCGCGTGAGTTGGCGCCACGTGAGAGGATTTCGGTCTCCCGAACAGACGTTGACGACGAGAGTCTCGCGACGACCACTGACTGCCCTGGCGCTCGCCATGCACGCGTTGGCCACAATGTCGACGGGAATGATGTCGACGGTGGCGTCGGGAATGGCGTGCAGCGAACGGAGAATGCCTTTGCCCGAGGCCACCAGGAAGCCAGTGACGCCGTGGTAGTTGTCGACCCAACCGGGAGACGGAGTCTGCCACGAGCCAACCACTATTGAGGGCCTCACGAGGGCCACTGGCAGCCCAGTCTCGCTCAAGAGCTGTTCGGCGAGCGCTTTGCTCAAGTGGTAAGTGGAGGGAAGTCCGCGCAGAAGAGATGACGTCATGGCGTCCAGCGTCGTCTCTGGCAACCAACTGAGAGAGAGAGAGAGAGAGTTAGAACGCGACTCAGAGAAAGAGCAGACTTAACTCCAAAGCGTCCAACAATTGAATCGGAGAGAAGGTCTCGCGAGCAACATCTTCCGTGACGTTGAGTTTGTCCCGCGTGCAGTACGCAGTCGACACGTGCACCACAGCCTGAGGAGAGTGTGAGAGAGAGAGAGAGAGAGGAGAGTGACGAATACCTCGAGTCTGTGACACTTGTGGGCCAGAAGAGAAAGTGCTCGCGCAGAACACACATTGAGCTGAAGCGCGCGCCGCAAAGGCTCGTCGAAGCGAATGGTTGCGGCGCAATTGAAAACAACACTGACGGACTCAGTGACCGAACTTCGGTCGCCAGGCGAGAGTCCGAGCTCTGGGAGAGTGACGTCTCCACTCAGTGCGCTCACTTTGGTCAGCTGGTGCGCGCACTCGTCGCGAACCCAGTCGAAGGCAGGTCGCGAGAGGATCTCCTGCAAACGCTTTTCCGCCGATTTCCCACTCTTCGCTCTCAACAGCAGAAACACGTGCTGCACGTGAGGACACGTTCGCAACACTTTCTCGAGAAGGCATTGGCCAACAAAACCCGAGCCTCCCGTCACGAGAAGAGACTTTTGGGCGAAAAAGTCGGACAAAAGCGCCATAAGTTTTTAGAGCAAATAAATAGACTTTTAATGACTTGAAAACCGGTTCTGAAAAACCCTGTCTATAGTTGAGTGTTAGAGCGCTTGAGGGCGTTCCAGTTCGGGAAACTCTCCCACTTCCTCGCCATAGTACGCCAGACGACGCCAATGACGCAGATTCGTCTCCAACAGGTCTTCCATTGGCGTCAGACTCACGCCCAGCGACTCGATTGTTGGCATTCCTTCGGGCACGCGGTCAGACACTGCCTCGCGCTCCAACTTCTCGAACGAGACGTCCGGGTACTTTCTCAGCCATTTGGGAGACGAAAGGAAGAGAACGCGCAGAAGGAACGTCGGCGCCCACTTCATGTTTGTCACGTAGAAGTAGTCGTCGGGCGTCTTCTGAATGATTCGTTGAATGAAGTCAACGATTTCGCGCATTTCGTAGGTTTTGGGCCCAACGGCCGCGAAGTCCACTCCTAGAGCCGTCTCGTCCACCAGACTGTTGACCACAGCTTTGGCCACGTCTCTCACGAACACCGGACTCTTGAATGTTCCGTAGCCTCCGTTGATGAGCGGCAGTTTTCCCAACTGTCGTCTCTGCCAACGACAGAAGCTCTGCGACCAGTTGTCGCCCGCGCCGTGAATGTCACTACACTTTATGATTGTGGCCAACGGGAACTCTACTCTCATTAGTACTAATGGTCAACAAGTGTCGCATACCTTCTCTCAAAGCAATTTCTCCGAAATACTTGGACTTCAGCCATTTAGAGCCATTCCATAGCAAATGGCGTTCAGGGTTTGGACTGGCGTTCAGCGACGACAAGTGCACGAAACGCTTTACTCCGACTTCGCGCGAAACGCGAGCAATGGTTCGCAGTCCGTCCACGTGAACGCCATTGAAGTCGAAGTTATTGGTTTCGGTGTCTTTTCCGATCAGATTCACCACACAATTCGAGTGACGAACGCATCGAAACACCGATTCCTCGTCTTTCAGGTGAAAAGGCTTTCAAAGAGACAAAAACGTTAAACGGATCGCAGTGTTGGCCCTCGCGCTCACTCTCAACAGGATTTGGCCCAAATCGCCGCTCACTTTCAGTCTCTGCACTTCATTGACGTCTCCTCTGAAGGCAATGATCACTTGAGCGCCACTTTTGGCCAACTGGTTGACCACAGAACGACCCACAAAGCCTCCACCGCCAAACACAGTGACCACGAGCCCGTTGAACGACGACCTGCCGCCAGTCCCGCGCTTCAACTGTTTCGTCTGGATGTCGGGGAAGACGTCTTGTCTCGCGATCGTCTCTTTCGCGACAAACGATTGCGAAAGAGCTCTTCTGTTGGTTAAGATAACGAAAGGTTTCAATAGCTTTGCTTTCATAGTTTCATACGTCTCGTGACGTCATTTGAAGGACGAATTGAGCGCTACTTTCGAGAGATAAGAGTGTTTGCGAGACTTGTTTACTGCGCACGCATTCAAACACTTTAAAACTTTAAAACTCTTATCTTTACTGAAAGACTATTTAATAGACATTAAGACTGTCTTAGAGAACATAAGAATGACTGAAAGACAACTGATTTGCGAAGGAAAGACCAAACGAGTGTTCGGTTTGGAGTGCGGTCGCGCTCTCGTCGTCTCGAAGGACCGAATCACTGCCGGAGACGGAGTCAAGGCTCACGAGATGAAGGGAAAAGCCCTTCTCTCCACTCAGACCAATTGCGCGATCTTTCACTTTCTCAACAGCAGTGGCGTTGACACCAGTTTCGAGTCGAGGCTCTCTCGCGACGACCCGGACTTCGAGCGCGCCTTCATCGCCAAACAATGCCAAATGATTCCGATCGAGTGGGTGGCGCGCAGAGTGGCCACGGGCTCTTTCCTCAAACGCCATCCCAACGTGAGCGAGGGAACGCGATTCTGGCCTCCGCTGTGCGAGACGTTCTTCAAGGACGACGCCAACCACGACCCCTTCTGGAGTCGCGAGTCGCTGATTGGCGCCAAACTGACTGTTAATGAGTTTTAACTTTTGAACTTAAATTGAATTAATAATTGACTCAATTAGTTGGGGGGTCTCGTGATTGGCGAACAACAAGTGGACGAAATGCTGGCCAAAACGCGTCTCGTGTTTGAGTTGTTGGAACGCGTCTGGCAAACAGAGAACCACTCGTTGGTTGACATGAAGATCGAGTTCGGAGTCTGCGAGGGACGACTGGTCGTCTCGGACGTCATCGACAACGACAGTTGGCGTCTCTGGCCGTCAGGAGAGAAGCGCTTAATGTTAGACAAACAGATATATCGCGATCTGAAAACAGTGACCGAAGAAGACCTCGAGAACGTCAAACAGGTATTCAAATCAATCCTTCGAGTCCTTCTCACAACTTCTTCCAGTCGTTCGAAACTGTGGCCCAACGCACGCAACACGTCTTCTCTCGCGCTCTATCTCAACGCTCGACCGTTGCCATCATTGTTGGCTCTCCGTCTGACCTCTCGTTTGCCGCACGCATTGAAAAGGCGCTCAAAGAGAAGTACGCCGTCAGTGACGTCATCACAGAGGTTGGCTCCGCCCACAAGTCGACGGCCAAGGTGCTGTCAGTGGTGGCGCGGCTCCAACAATTGTCTCACGTGAAGGCAATAGTTGCCGTGGCCGGACTCTCCAACGGTTTGGGACCTGTTGTCGCGGGCAACGCGACCATTCCTGTCGTCAATTGTCCGCCAGAGACGACACCTGACGTCCTGCAACTGGACGTGTGGTCGTCTCTTCGAATGCCTTCAGGAATGGGCTGTTCAACGGTTTTGGGCGCAGAAAACGCTGCTTTGAATGCAGCGCTAATTGTTGGAAATGACAACCCTTTGGTTTGGTCGCGCGTCAGAACCGCCCAAACAATGGCTAACATTAGACTGATTGTCGGTTGACTTGAATTCAATAATTTGTGTTTTTATAATAATTTGAGAAATAATTAGAAATAAATAGTTTCAAAAGAAGCGGTGATAGGCCTGCGCGCCCGTCACTATCACGTCAACCCAAACGCGCATTAGTTCGGGTTTGGCGGCCGCCAAAACAAACTGTCGTTGAGACGAACCGACGACAAACACGTGACGATTGTCTTGTGATTTGGCGACATCGCAGTAGACGTCGCGAATGGCGTCGAAAGTCACTTCTCCTGAGAGAGAGAGAGACGACAGAAGGCGTCAATAGACGTCATGAGACGACAGACTCACCACTTGGCGGTTGTGAGCGCGCAAAACATCGTTCCGAACGAAAATAAGTGAGTCGTCTCTGCTTTCTGTCGAAAACAAAGAATCTTTTGCGCCACGAACTGTCTGAACACCTCTTCTGAAGATATCCGCGACAAGAATTGCGCGAAACGACAATCGCGGGCTCTAAGGCCTCGATCTCGTGACCCAAAGCCTGAACGTGAGAGCGGAGGTCAAAGTCGGGCAGTTCCTCAGCGATCGGTAAGTAGAGAGTGAGCGGACGGGTCTGAGGCTGCAGAAGAGACTCTTCGCCCAACGACTCGCTGTCGGCCAAAGGAGCGGCTCTGAGACGACAAGTGAACACATGAGACGACAACAGACGACAGACAGGACTTAGACTTACGTTTTGTTTCTGATTTGAGTTCTGATAGTCTCGAGACAGTGACGCAACTCCGCCACTCGCAACTCCCGCTCCAGTCTCGTGAACTCCCGCAAGTCTTCGTCATCTTCGGCGGTCTCTTCCGTCCCCGAGTTCAGAGCGTTCACTTCTGCTGCCAAAAGCGATTCCTCGAGAGCGAGAGCGGCCAACGATTCTGCACTTCCGTCGGCACGCGAGACGTCAGAGGACTCGCGAGACGACTCTATTGTGGAGAAGTCGCTGAACTCGTCTTTGGTTTGATTGTTGTTGTCGTCTGAGTTGGTGTTGTAGTCGAGGAGACGACACAAGACGTCAAAGTCGTTGAGACGTCGTCTCCGAAGAGTCGTTTGTTTTGATGAGACATTCATTAGTGGTTGAGTGAGGAGTGGGTCGCGAGAGGGCATCACTTGTGGTGTGAAAACAAAATGAATGAAAAAAACTGTGATTTGATTCGTCTTTTGGTCCGAGACTTTCGAGAAGCCCTTTGAGCTATTCTTCAGCCAAAATGAAGTGAACGATGAGTTCGAAACCCAATTCAAAGGCTTCGGAATCGAAAGGCGTCTCGAGATCTGATGACGCGAAGTCCTCTTCGACCGAAGCCGACGATCGCGACCAGAAGACGAGAGACGTCACTCTGAGACGTCAGGCGACGACCGCCGACGACGAGATGCGACGCGTCTACATTCGGGCTCCACCTAATCGTCACGTGTCTGACATTAGACTGCAGAAGAGGTGACGGAAAGCCCCCTTTCTTGACAAACGCCTCCTTTTTTGTACAAAAAGTGTAAACAAATTGTAAATAAATAAAACGTCGCTTTTGAGCGAACCCTCACTTCACGTGATTGACGTGTCATTGATTTCAATAGAAGAAAATGTCTCTCAAAAGAGAAGCGAGAAAATGAGTGAAAACTCTTTCCAATTAATCCCTGCGTCCGACGTCTCGCTCGCGAGCTGTCAGTCTCTGTGCGACCTCTTGCGCGAACTGCCGCTCCCGACGCCTCTCACCAACTCAGCCGTGCAGTGCCTCTCGTCGCGAGCCATTCAACTGACGCAACACTCGTTGGCGAGCCTTCAGTTGGAGAGCGCGCTCTCGCTCGCCAAACAACAGCTCCAGGAACTGCAGTTCAATCAGGAGCCCACAGCACAGCACTCGACGCCGCAGAGCGCGCCCAACATGAGTCCTCTGGCGCTCCACCTGTCGATGAAAGGCCTCTTCTTCGGCAACACTCGCGACAACAGTTACGACAACAACAGTGAGAGTCTCGAGACGATCGAACCGTCGATCGGACGCCTCGACGACGCCTTCGACGACTCATTGAAGCTGATGTTGAGTGAAGAGAACGAAAACCAGACGTTTCTCGAGACGGACTTCTCGTCTCTGGGCGAGAGAGTCAAGTCTCGGCACGTGAGGAGCGACGAGAAAGTCGGTAATAATAACAGCAATAATTGTGTGGAAAAGGAGAAGACGACGGAAGAAGCGCGAGAAGTGGTCGTGAAGAGAGAGAAGAAGCGCGAGAAGAGTGAGAAGCCGAGAGCCAAGAGTCAGGTCGTGAACAGCAGTGTTGTGAACGTCAACTGCACGGACTTTCACAAAGACTTCCAGTCGAAGGACTCGGTGTCGGCGTTCGAGTCTCTCGTCACGAGACTGATGAGTGACTGTTGCGACGACTCCAACAGCGACTCTGAGGCCGGAGACCAGAGACTGGCCTTTGACCTGCGCATCGACCTGAAGGACCTGTCGCTGCTGACCAGTCTGTCCAGCAAGCTCAAGCACGCCAACCGCAGCAAAGACCTCGAGCAGCGTCTGGCGTCGAAGTTGACGTCATTTCTGTCGCTGTTGACCAACAGAATGATCGTCTGGTTCTCCAAATTCAAGGAAAGCGAAGAAACGGAGAGCCCAGACAACGCCTTCGAACTTCTTCTCACCAATGCCTCCAAAATGGCTCTCAATCTGATGACAGCCAACGGCATGTCGTCGCGAGTCGTGCTCTTCGAAGAGCTGCTCGAAGTGTCCATCGGATTCCTCGCGCACAGTCTCAACTCCAAGACTCACGTGACGCAGACCAAAGTCTCGCCCAGCAAGAAGAAGAGTCAGGCCCCGCCCCCCATTGTTGTTCACCAGACGGTGGCCACGAGACGCCAAGTGAGTCACTGGTCCGAACTGCTCGAGCTCCTCTCCGAGTACATGTCGCGCAACCAAGGACTCAACGACTCGCTCGTGCTCACGCTGACGCGCGCCTCGATGAGCGCGCTCCTCCTGTCCGCGCCCGAGCTCACTCAGTCCGGCGTCTCGCTTCTGTCTCACGTGTTCCGACAGTACGCACGCCATCGACACTCGATCCTCGAAGAGATCCTCGTGAGCGCTCATCGCTTCTCTCAAGTGAAGCGCGAGAAGACCTCTCACGTGATGACACGACTTCTCATTGGACTGACGAACGCGCTCTTCGACGCCAAAGTGCCGCTCACTCGCGAGGCCCTCACGCGAGCCCTGACCGACTGTCTGGGAGTGGTGTCGCCGTTCCTCTCTTCTCTCGTGAAGCGCTGTCTCTCTCGCGAGACTCACAACGAGTCGGACCTGAAGGCCACTCTCGAGAGCGTGGTCTCCGATCTGTTGCAACAGCTGTATTGTCCGCACGCGATGGCGTCTCTGCTTTTGATTCAAATCATAACAAAGCTATTGATTTCTAACCTGAAAGAGTCGAAAGACCTGAAGGTTTCGCTCGTTTTGAAACTCAATTCAATGGAATTTCTGGCGAATATCGCCTCAAAGTTCGCCCAATTGTCGCAACAGAAGCAACAGATCAGCGACGAGAGCGAGACTACTCTCCAACAACTTCTAAGAGACGAACCAAAAGAGAGATTCACTCAAACGCTGAAACTTTTGTCGCATTTCTTCCAAAACGAGAAACTATTGTCCGAACGCGCAATTCTCTCCTCCCTTTGGCTCAAAGAAGAGAAGATCTCGCGAATCGAAGACCTCTTCTTCGCCACTCTTAAGGCCAAAGACGTGTCCGAAGACGAAGTGATCGACGCTCAGACGGCAACTCTGCTCATCAAGAGTCTCGAGCTCAACCAGTTCCAGACGCTCGCGCGTCTCTTCGACGCCGCTCTCTCGCACGTGACGGCCTGTCTCTCGCTCACTTCGAACACCACGCAGAGGTCTCGCGCCATGAAGAGTCTGTCGCAGATTCTGGTGAACTGCACGCTCGAGAAGGCGTCACAACTGTTGGCGCGACACGACATTCAGGTGGCCATGAGGGCAGCCCTGCTCGACGCCTCAGCATCGGTGCGCGAGGCAACAGTCGACCTGATCGGCCGCTTTGTGCTGCAGTCTCGCGACGAGTCTTTGGCCAAACAGTACGTCGATTTGGTGTCCGAGAGGATTCTCGACACTTCGGTTTCGGTGCGAAAGCGCGTGATTCGTATTCTGCGAGACGTGTGTCACGAGTTCGCCAGTCTTTCGCAGAGCGGAGAACTTCAGCTGAAAATTGTGAAACGAGCGCAAGACGAGGGCGACGGCATTCGGAAACTGGTGTTGGAGACCACGCGCGACCTCTTCTTCAAAGATGTCTCCGAAAACACGTGCAAGTCTCTCCTAAGAGTGGTTTCAGTGACGCTCACGAGCGACGGCTCTCTCGACTCGCTTCACGCGCTTCTCGAACAAATCATTGGCCAAGAGTTGGTTTCCGCTCAGAAACTGGTTGACTTCACCGTCAAGACTGTGCTTCAGGAGTCTGGTGCGCGTGGAATGGCTGCTCTGGCGGCCGTGCATCTGCTCGCCCTTTTCGCCACGATTCGGCCGTCGCTGCTGGAGAGTCACGTGGATCCGCTCCAGTCGCTGCTCTCGTTGCCCGTCGACACCGTCATCGACGTTCACCTGCGCAACAAAGTGGTTCAGGCTTTGGAGCGCGTTCTTCCCTGTGTGGCGAACCCGTCGCCTGCGCTCGTCAATCGTCTCGAGGAGGACTTGACTAAAACCATTCTCCAGAGTTCTGCTCACGTGCTGCACGCGGCAGTCAAATGTCTCGCGGTGCTCATCGAGCGCCACACCAAGAACACGCGCCTGGCGCAAGACCTGTTCGCCAAGTTCCGCGCTGTGCTGCTCGTGGCTCCCGACAGACCGCGACTCCTGCGCGCAGTGTTCAGTCTCGGTCTTTTCCTCAAACACTTCAAATACGACTTCGAACACAAACAACAGGTTTTGGACACAATTCTCGCGCTTTCGGTGCAACAGCTCGAGACTGCGCCCGACCTGGTGTGCAACTGCATCACTGCGTTGGGATTTGTGGCCGAAGCAGACGCCAGGATCTGTTTGGCGCCGCGAGTCGTCGATCTCTACACGCGACTCCTCACAGACGACTCGTTGGCCGAAAGACTGTGCGCGCAGACTCTGGCCAATTTCCGCAACTATTTGTCCACGAGCATCGTTTGCGACGAACAAAACGCCAAATCCATTGAGTGGTCGCGCGAAAGCCTTAAAACCATGTCTTCGGGCGACGACGACAGCGCGAGCCTTCAGTCGCAAGTCATCCAAACATATTTGGCTCTTCTTTTGGCCAAAAGCCTTTCGTCCAGTCAAAGCATCCGAAGAGTGGCCTGCAATGTCGTTCACGTGATTCAGAGCGGAGGTCACGTGCATCCCCTCCAACTAGTGCCCCATCTCATCGCCATGACAACCGACGACGACTCCACCATCCGTTCGCGTGCCGATCACGTTCTCCACGAAATCGAGCGCAAGTTTCACGGTTTCGTTGCGATGAAGGCTCGCGCAGGAATAGAACTGGCGCTTCAACTGTGCACCAGCCTCAGAGTGCGCGGCTTTCGGCTCACAGACGACACTTCGGACGTGACGTCGCGATTGGGAACTCTCTATCACGTGGTTTGTGTGAACAGACAGTCGCGAAGAGGTTTTGTTCAACAATTGTTGAGAAGTTTCGAAGTGACGACTGAAGACGACGTCGGCGGCGGCGAAGAGACGACAGTTGACGACAGAATACAACTGATGTTCGAAATGGTTCTCTTCTTTCCGTTCAGCGTTTGCGATGAAATCCTTTTCATTCTTCAACAATTAGAATGCATTCAAAGCGTGAACTCCACTCTCACGTCACAACTCTTCTCAGATTTGTTTGGATTTCAATCGGAAGAAGAAATGGACGAAAAGTTCGACGAAAGTGACGACTCTTTTGCGCGAGAGTTGGACGAAAGGGGAGAAATAATTCTTTGCAAGAGTCAAGCGATTCTTCGGTTAAGGGATTGTTTGCGAAAAGTGTTTTTCGTCTCGTTTTTGCGACGACTTCTCAAAGAATTCTATTTAATAAAAGACGACAAAATCCTCGAGTATTCGCCAAATGAGGCCAAAACGTGGGAGAAACCAATCCATAGGCGACACGTGAGTAACCATTGTCTCGACTGTCGGTCTAAGGCGTCGTCTCTTTCAGATCGAAACGCGAAATCTTTCCAAATGTCTTTTGGCCGCAAATCCGTCGCTCGAGCCTCAGAAGGCGACAGTTGGCGCCCTTTTGGAAGAGTTGCGACGCTTTAAGAGCGTTTCGTTGGGCTCTAGTGATCCGAAAATCTCGAACCAAAGTCTGCAACTTTTGCTGTTTACTATTGAGAAGCGCGAGACCAACACTCATAAGACGGCAAATCAAACACTTTTGGAGCCGAAGAGCGAGACTTTTAACGACGATTTGAATGAAAGCGAAAGACAGCGTCTGATCGACTCGATTCGCAAAACCAGTTGTCACGTGACGCTCGTTGACATCGGAATCGACTCTTCGATCGTCCAGAAGACGACAACAAGTCCTAAGAAGCGAACGAACGAAGAGACCAACAAAAAGAAGAAGAAGAAGAAGAGGAAGAGACTTCGCGTTGAGTCGGAGACCGAGAGCTCGAGCTCTGGTTCTGACGAAGATTTCCATTGATATTTGTTATAAATTTGTGTAAAAAATTGTAAAGAAATTCATTCATAAATATCTCATAATTTTTATTTAAATTATTTTGAAAAACGAAATAAACATTAATTTTGTTTAAAAACCGAACTTTTATTTAGAGTTCAAAGACTTTCTATTTATAACACAATTATTTAATAATATTTTCATATCTTTTTATAGAATTTTTAGTTATTTTTAGAACTTTTTTTTAGCAAAACTTATTTATAGAAAACTATTTACAGAAAAGTAGACTATCGGTCGTACTATCGCTCAATCGCTAATCGAAAAGTTGTGAATTGAGTTGTTGCGACCCACTGAACAGCTCAGAGTTCGTTGACCCCAATTGCGGCGAATGACCGAACGCTCCCGAAGACAGTCCCGACGACATGGCGCTGGCCAGAGGAGAGGACGCGCTTCCGAACAGACCTAAGGGCGAGACAAGTGAGTCGAGTGTCAGACAGGACGACAGGAGGCGTCAGAAGACGTTCAGTCGTCAGTCGTCGTCTACTCACTGGCGAAGTCCTGCGGCGCGAACTGTGCGTTCATTCCGTTAATCCTGAATCCATTGTGTGGCGCGAAGTTGGCTGACTGTTGAGCGAACGGCACTCGCGAAGCACTCGACGGGCTGTAGGACTGTTGTGCGGGCGCTGACTGTTGTTGTTGTTGAGTCTCTGCGGCGCCGATCAGCTGATTGACGAGAGATCCCAATCCCGCGCCCAACTGAATGCCATTGGGCACCAGTTGACCCAAAGGTCCGCCGATTTTGATCCTCGGGTACGGAGATTGTGTCCAAACGGAGACGACGACCACGAGAAGCAACACAACGAGACTCGACTTCAAAGACATGATTTGATTGGGATTTTGAGGTCATTTGGCGAGAAGTCGCGCTCTTATAGCCGTCTCTGTGACCCAGAGAGCAGTGGCGTCCTCTCGCGCTCGCAAGAGTCGCACAAAAGTTTCAAAGTTTGAGTCTCGCTCTTCCCTCCGGATGTCAATGGACTGACTCTATGAGTCACAGGGCGTGCCTTTCGTTTCATTGTTAACGAAAAAGTTGTCAAAAGTTATCAAAAGTGGAAAACAGTCGCAAAAATGAGTGAAAACGAGACGAAACCGAAAATCGCGGACCATTTGGCCCAAGAGATCGCATCGAAGCACAATCTGAGACATACGGTCACCGAAGAGAAGGTTGTGTTGCCGACGGCCCAACAGTTGGCGTCAGAACGTCAGGAGAAGAAACTGAAGGAAGAGATCGAGACCTTTTCGCCGCAAGACTTGTCGCACGCGGAGACCAAAGAGCCTCGACTTCCCACTAAAGAGGAGTTAATCTCCGAAAGAAAGTCTTTATTGCAATAAAGTTTGTGACGAATTGTTCGGAATGGTTGTGGTCTCCAATAAGTAGAGCTCGTCGTTGCGCGCGTAGTGTTCCTCCGCTTTCTCGCAGTCGACAGTATTGATGAAACGGCACGTGAAGGTCGTCTGGTCGAAGAGCGTGTAGTTTGGACACAAGAAGTCGTAGCGTTGATGGCCTTTATAGCAGTGGTGATACACTTGGCAGTGGAGGCCAATGTTGGCGTAGTAGCCGTTGTTCCGTCCGTCGCACGAGAAGTCGCTTTCAGGGATCGAAATATAAAAGGGATAATTCGTGAGGTCCGCGCCCTTCAGCTCGTAAGGGAAGTTCGGGTCCGCAGAGTAGTCGATGATTCGGCCGTCGGAACGCGGCTTATAGTTGGGCGACAGCGTTGTTGTCGTTGTGGTGGTAGTAGTCGTGGGCGCCTCAGTCGGCCTCCGGCGACGACCACCGCGACGTCGCTTCGGTCGTTCTGTCGTCGTTGTTGTGGTAGTCGTGAGGCGGTAGTCGTAGTCGTTGTAGTAGTCGTCGTCATATTCTAAGGATATCCTCCTTAGACGACAGTTGACGACAGGACGTCCGCTTCACTCACCATAATAGTCGTCGTCCGGCGCTGCCGTCGTCGTAGTGGTTGTTGGCGTCGTCGTCGTCGTCGTTGTTCTCATACGACGTCTCCTCTGATAGCGATTCGTATTCATGACTCCGAGTCGAGGCATTCGTCCGACACTCGGAAGCGCGCGAACCGTTTCGTCATTCGTCTCGTCTCGAGAGACCGCATCGTCGAGGATGTGGTCTGAGGCGCGCAGAGAATGGGGAACCACCGGAACGCTGTTTGGGTCAGAGAGTGAGTGACGAGACGACAGCTGTCGTCGTCTCACCTGAGGTTATGGTTTGCGCGAAGTTTAAAGCGTTGAACTCTTGACGAGTCGAAAGGCTTTTGAGCGTTCAAAGCGAAAGCGATGAAAGCGATGAAAACTGCGGACAGTGAGAGGCTATTCTGCGGAATACTTACAACACGTGACGACCAGACGAGCGGTCATTTCGTTGACCCAATTATTCAAACAATTCGTCACAAAATAACGTCTCGCGAGACGTTATTTACGAAAAGATTGTAATGACTTCTCGTCCGGAGCCGCGCGCCAACAGCACGCGCTCCAGCCCTTCAGTGAGCACTTCTATGAACTCCATGTAATTGGTTTCGCTTCCGCTCTGCGACTGCAGTTTGCGCGGAATGCCCGGCATGTTGACGATCACGAGCTTTGCGCTGTGACTCTTGGCTAGAATCGCTTCGTTCAGACGAACGGCAGTGTGCCTGAGGGGAGAGTGAGAGAGTGTCGCGAGACAGGGAGACTCACATTCGGCGCACGTTGAGCTCGTCGGGCTTGAGGTCGGCCACTGGCGTCAGCTCGTGGCCAACGGCTGACAGCACGTGAGTGCGCTGTTCCATGAGAATGGTTCGCTCGTAAGTATAGGCGCTGACGTCTGAGTCCGACATTTCGATCACTTCAACGGTCGCTTCGATTCTCAAATGGTATAAAAACTTCTCCAAGTCTTTCTTCATCTGAACGGAATTGTCCTCGAGCTGTGCCACAGTGAACACGCGCAGACGACACGATCGCCACGTTCTGTGTTGGGACAGCACGTATGCCAGCAGAATGAGTAGTCCGCCGTCGTGGACGATCCACCAAATGTCGATTGTCCCGCCCAAACGGTCGGACGAGTCGGGCCACTGTTGCAGACCTTTGGCCACCACCAGAGCCTTGTTGGCCGCAGTGACCGACCGAACCACCGACAGGAACCGGTTGTGCTTGTCGCGAGAGGTCGAGTGTCGCCACTTCTGCGGCCAAGCCATCATGACGGCTGTGGGCGGAGACAAGTGCTAAGATTAGACAAAGTGGTGCACGCACTGAACGCACTGTTGTGTTTGAGTCCTCCCAAGCCGGCAGTTTGCACGCACGCACTCAAGCCCTGAGTCACGTCTCGCGCCACCATCACGTCTGCGAACCCCTTGACCTTTTCCCTCTCCATTGTGTGGCGCAACGCTTGTTTGGCCGAAAGGGCAATTCCCGCCTCGCTCTCGAAGTTGCCCTCCAAGACGCTCGAGACGAGAGTCAGTCCTTTGCCGGCCTTGAGCTGCGAGGCCAGAGCGAGCAGTTTCGACTGTTTGACGTCGAGCGTGTCTGCGCCCAACTTTATCAGACACAACAGTTGCGGGCGCCAGTTCTTGGTGTGCGGCGGTCCCTCTTCCAGACGCAACAGGGAGAAGCGCGCGGCGGACAGAGCGAGACCTCTGATGCCATCGCCCCACTCCTTCTCGGCGCCTCTGTACTCGATGTACTTGTAGATGAAGGCGGCGATTGCCATGGCGCCCAGGGTGTAGAGCCACGAGCTCAGCAACATGACCAGCAGACACAGGAAAATGCCCATCATGGAGAGCGACCAGTGAAAGTACTTGAAGCGCGGGCGCCAGCTGGGGGAGCGCAAGAGCGACTGGACGGTGCACGCCAGGTTGAGGAACATGTAGCACATGAGGAAGAACATGGTGAGGATGGGCGCGATGAAGTCCAGGTTGCCGATGAGAATGGCGCATTCGGCGATCACGAGGCTCACGCCAATGGCCTTCACAGGCTCTCCTCTCGAGTTGACGTAGTCGAATGGGTCGAGAAACGGAATGATTCCGTCCTTGGCAATGGCCTGGAGGAGACGCGGAGCGCCAATCAATGACTGAAGCGCAGCTCCAAAGGTCGAGAGGAGAGCGCCCACCAGAATGAGCATTGGGTGCGGCCAAGAGATGAGCGTGACTGCCAACTCCTTGCCCAACGACTCGCCGAACTTGTCTCGGATGAACAGCGGGTGGAAAGAGGCGCCGAACAACAGGATCACCGACAGGTAGACGAACGAAGTGGTCAGCTGAGCGCCAATGGTGCCCAAAGGGATGGCCTTCTGGGCGTCCGCCAGATCACCGCTTCGGTTGCTGCCGGCCAGTATTCCAGTGCACGAGGGGAAGTAGATGGCCACGAGCACAGTGAACGAGGTCGTGATGTCGACGAAGATGTAGTTGAAGGCCGACAACAGACCCTTGTCCGCCTCGCCCGAGTCCATCGCCACCAGATTGTCTTTCTCCCGGAACTTGGGCACAACGTTCTCCCAGAAGATTCCCGACGCGAGACCCGGAATGGCGCGAATGTGTTCTATTTTGTTGACATTTTCCAAGTAGAAAGAGTCGCAGTGGTTGTTGTCTGTCGTCGTCTCGTGAGTCTGGTTTCCACAGAAAATCCCTTTCAGTCCTTCGGCCGAACAGTTTAAGTTGTTTTTGTCCGAAAGAATTCGTCCGCCAATGACACAGATCTTGTAGTCGTCGATTCCGCCGTAATTGACGAAAATTCCTATAAAGAAGAGAGACTTAACAGAAGCGGACAAACAGTGACGAGATTTACCCAAATAAATGCTTGCGATCGAAACCAAAACACACAGCAAAGCGATTGGCGCGAACTTCGAGACGAATCTGACGCCAATGAAGACGAGAAGTCCGATGATTGCGAGGAATAGCGTTCCGTAGATTCGGATGTTGTGATAGAGAATGTCTTTGTCGGCCTCGAAGTCTCCGAATAACGCGATTTGAGGACAAATGTAATTCAGGAGAATCTCGACGGCGCCCGCGATGTACATCTGAGAGCGAGCGAGTGAGAGAGAGAGAGAGAGAGAGAGACTGACCGCTCCGGCGACTGAAGTGCCCAGGAAGAAGAGAACGCCAACAGCGCCTCCGAATTCGGGACCCAAAGAGCGAGAGATCATGAAGTAAGAGCCGCCGGCGGGAACGATGCCGTTGGTTGCAATGGCCGAGAGCGAGATGGACGTGCAGAAGGTGACAGAACAGCACAGAAAGACGATTGCGAAGAAGGCGGGCACTCCTGCCGTTCCGGTCATCCAGGTCATGCGAATGAAGATAATGACTCCGAAGATGTTCTGAATGCACGGCAAATAGACTCCCGTCAGGACTCCGAGGTTCGCCTTTGGGCGCGTGTCGGCGTTGGAGGGCTTCTCGGCGTCGGTCTCGCCCAAGGGCTGAATGGCGTCGTCGTAGTTGGCCAGTCGTGACAGCAGAGAAGACACGCGCCGGTCCTCGTCTTCTGCGAAGAGGAACATCGCGTTGCGTTCGGGATTGTCGTCTGTAGGGGAGAGAGCGTGAGAGTGAGAGAGCCGAGGGCGACAACCTTCGTCCAGCGCAACGATAAAAGGCGTCTGTGGCTGAGCCTCGCGCGCCTCTCGCGAGTCGTCCACAACTGAGACCTCGAATTTCGGCTGAGAACTCATATTGTGCGCCGAATCGCACTTATCTCGCACTTACCTGATTCCTGGGTTCCATAGCGCGCACACTCCGAGCGAAGAAGCGTCTCGTCGGTCGCGCGCACTAAGAAGCGACTCATTACGTCTCGCGTCTGTCGACAGATGGCGCGCAACGCCAATGGCCGACAACAAGAGCGAGAGTCTCTCCGTTCACGAGATTCTCCTTTCGCTAAACGGCTGTCTCGCGGAGGAACAGGTAATTCATTGTTTTGACGCGACAATCGCTCACTCAGTCCCAGGTCTGGTCTCTGGCCTATTTGGCCCTCAACACGCCCACAGACGACCTCTTCAGCCTTGACAACACTTTTCTCCGCAACGACGGCTCTCTTCACGTTCTGGCGCGCACTCACAACCAACAGAGACCATCGCGAGCTCAAATCCTCTCCTCTTTAGGCGTCCTATTGTTCGGGGCGCTTGACTTTGGTTTGGGTTTGGATGAAGAGCGTTCTCTGGTTAGTCTCATTAAAATATGTTTTAAACTAAATCACTGTTTAATCTAATTGCAGTCAACAGACTTGGAGAGTCTCATTGAGGGCCTCACGAGCCTCGATCCCAGTCTCGAGGCCACAGACGAAGGCATAGAAAGCGATTCGTTCGACTTTTTCCTCTCGCGCTGCGAATCTCGACTCCAAACTGACGCCAATTGTCACTACAAGAGCGTCGCGAGGAATCTCTTTGAAGAGTCGCAACAATTGAAGCAATTCTTGTCTCAACTCTCAGACCGAGACGATCGCGCAGTGCCAGACGCCGAGTGGGCGCGCAGTTGGTGTTCAGTTGTTCGTCAGCTCAGAGAAGGACCGCGACTTCGCGCGACGCCTCCAAAGAGCGCCGCTCGCGCCGAGTACTGTTTGACGCCTTTCGAGACGCTCTTGGAAGACATCCGAAGTCAGCGATATCGACTGAATCGCGTCGGAGTCAACGGAAATCCTCCGCCGCGCGCCTCCAAAGACACCCATTCGCTGATACTGGACTTCATTCGTTCGAAACCTCATTTGAAAGCCGCAAACGAACGACAACTGAAGCCTTTGCCCCCAAAAGAGCGCTCGCTCTATGAGTCTCTTATGATTGCCATTCGATCGAGTGATCACAAACTCAGGCCAATAGCCAGACAAGAGTCAACATCGCGAGACACGCCTAAAGCCTCGACTCCTCAGCCAAAGCGACGTCTCATTAAAGCCGATCTGAATCTCGATCTGAACGACGACGACAGCTGTGAACGCGAGAGACGGCGTTCGCTCTCAAGCCGTGAGTGAAAACTCGCGCGAAACTTTTCAAATTCAAACTCTGTTTGCCTTTCAGTGAATCTCCAAACAATTGACGTCTCAGAAGACGCGCGCTCTCACGTGGAAGACATTTGGCGCGAGACTAACTTCGGAAGAGCGCTTCACACGCTCTCACTGACTCTGCAAGAGGTTCGTCACATCCGAGAGGTTCTGACGCGAGCAGAGCTCGAGACGCTGGCCGTCACAGTTGACATGCGCTCAGATCTCGAGAATCAGAGGATTTGCTTCAATTGTCTGAAAACGCGATTCACTCTTTGGAGACGAAGAAAGTCGTGCGAAGTGTGTCTGCGCGCAGTGTGCGAGCGATGCCAGACTGGTCTTCGCGTTCCCACCGATTCCTTCGAGAAAATACCTCTTTTCATGCTGAGCCCTCAACTCAGCCCAAACTCCTCTCCGCCCCCCGAGTCTCGCGACTCTCAATGTAAAGGCTGTGTGTTAAGGGTTTGCAGAGATTGTAAGCGATTAGTGCGACATCTCGTGGACGCGGGAACTGTTGGAACGCTTTACTTGTAAATAATGTAATAAAATGAGTGAAAGACCACTAATTATTGCATTTTATTGAGATATGCCTTTCTGTGCGCTCAATATATAGTGAAAGCATTTCAATAACATTACATAAACTTTTAGCTCTAATGAGTTATTAGTTAACACTTTCTCAACCAAATGAGTCAATTCTGATTCACAAGTTTGGAGTCGTCAAACAGTTCGACTAAAGAGACCGAAAGACACACCACTCACACTCACACTCACACCTCTGGCCATTTGATAATGTCATCGACTGTAAAGCCATTTGAGAGGCCAAACCGAACTGTCCCTCTCGTGACCATCGGTTGCAATAATGCTTGACTCAGAACAATGAGTCCGTCTCGAAGAGGAGCCGTCAGTTGGCAGACATTGAAAGGTTGACTTCAAACACATCTCATGTGTTGACTCTGAAAGTCGTAAATCTCTTTCCATTTTCCACATCTTATAAACCAAACAATGAATTTATTTCTCGAAAATTAAATTAAAAAAACAAATGAATATATTTTAAACAAATAAAAGGATAAAAACCTGAATCGCTTTCGTCTGACGAGAAACGTATCATAAGTTTGTGTTAATAATCGTTTGAGAGATAATCTGTTATTTATTAATGAAATCATTGCTTTAAATTAAATTAACTTTTGTTTATAACAATTAAAAACACAAATAAAGTAACAAAATATCATTATTTGAGAGAATTCAGTATAGAATGAGTTGAGATGTCGCGAGACCTCAACTGGAGGACGCTTTCGACACGAGAGATGGCAGTGCGCGACAAATGGCACAACAAAGTGTACGCGAAGTTCGGAGAGCGCGACAATGAAGAGCGTGACGTCAGCCAAACGTCAATAAATCGATGTGTGTTTCTCTGTTGCGCTCTCGAGTACTGCGGAAAAGCGTCTTTCGAGGGCGTCTCCAAGGCGTGCATCGTCGCCATGGCAACCCCTCCCTCGCGGGGCCTCCCCGGACTCGCGGCACCCCTGCTTAGCGGGCACGTCTGCTTGCGCATCTCTGCGGTCGGTCTGGTCGCGCGGGATGCGATCTGGCGTGGGGCGGTGCCGACGCACGCGCAATAAAGTCGCATCCATTTTCTTCGGATGTTTTCTTGTGCCTCGCGTTCCAACAATTGAGTCTCTGTGCGCGACGATGGGCTGCGCCATGTCCGCTGAAGAGCGAGCGGCACTCGCGAGGTCCAAACAAATCGAGAAGAACCTAAAGGAGGACGGAATCCAAGCGGCCAAAGATATCAAACTTCTTCTCTTGGGTTTGTCGCGCTCTCTCGCTCTGTCAGTCTCTATAGCTCTCTATTGTTAGGCGCGGGCGAGTCCGGGAAGTCGACGATCGTCAAACAGATGAAGTGAGTCTCGCTCTGTTGTTGTGTTGCGCGCGAACCTCTCTTTGCCTTTCAGAATCATCCACGACTCGGGCTTCACCACCGAAGACTTCAAACAATACAAACCCGTCGTCTACTCCAACACCATTCAGTCGATGGTGGCTATTCTGCGCGCGATGCCGAACCTTGGCATTCCTTTCGCCAACAATGAGCGCGAGTCAGACGCCAAAATGGTGTTCGACGTCGTCTCGCGAATGGAAGACACGGAGCCCTTCAGCGACGACCTGTTGGCCGCCATGAAGCGCTTGTGGACTGACTCTGGCGTTCAGGAGTGTTTCGGCCGCTCCAACGAGTACCAACTCAACGACTCGGCCAAATAGTGAGTGCGCTCGCCCTCTCTCTCTCTCTCTGCATTGTCGCTCTCTCTGTCTCGCTCTCAGCTTCCTCGACGACTTGGACCGTCTGGGCAAGAAGGAGTACATGCCGACCGAACAGGACATTCTGAGGACGCGAGTCAAGACCACTGGCATCGTGGAGGTGCACTTCTCGTTCAAGAACTTGAACTTCAAGCTGTTCGATGTTGGCGGTCAACGCTCTGAGCGCAAGAAGTGGATTCACTGCTTCGAAGACGTGACGGCCATCATCTTCTGCGTGGCCATGAGTGAATACGACCAAGTGCTGCACGAGGACGAGACCACTGCAAGTGCTCTGAGCGCGCTCTCTCACTGTCTCTCTTTGTCTGTCTCGCTCTAGAACCGAATGCAAGAGTCGCTGAAGCTGTTCGACTCGATCTGCAACAACAAGTGGTTCACCGACACTTCCATCATTCTCTTCCTCAACAAAAAGGATTTGTTCGAAGAGAAGATCAAGAAGTCGCCGCTCACCATCTGTTTCCCGGAGTACACCGGTCAGTGCCCCCTCCCTCCCCTCTCGCTCACTCTCTCTCTCTCTCTCTTTAAGGCGCGCAAGAGTACGGCGAGGCTGCCGCTTACATTCAGGCTCAATTCGAGGCGAAGAACAAGTCGACCACCAAAGAGATCTACTGCCACATGACGTGCGCCACAGACACCACAAACATCCAGTTCGTCTTCGACGCCGTCACTGACGTCATCATCGCTAATAATCTGCGCGGATGTGGTCTTTACTAGTCTTCACTGCAAACGTCGACCAACTCAGTCAAACTCAGTGTTTTCAGTGCGCGAGTGAACAAACGCTTTGAACAAACTCTCGTTCATCTCATTTTGTGGTCACATTTCGAGCGTTTATTCTCTTTATTTGCACACAATTTCAATAAATCATTAAAATAACCGCCAAAAGCGACAAAAGCAACGCATTGGCAACAATCCATATGACAAACCAGTCGCGCGATGACCCCCTTGGCTCCCCTGACCCCTTCTGCCCCTCCCCTTGGCCCAGAGCGAGCGGCGACACCACTTCGAGCCCTTCTCCTTCCAGAGGCGCTGCCAACTCTGGAAGCGACCCTTTCCTCACGCTCTTCTTGACCACTCTGTCCAACACTGGCGAACGGTGTCTCACGAGAGGTCTCTCCACAGCAACGCACTCTTTGTTGGCTCTTTTGGCGCAAAAGTATTGCTCGAAGTGATCGTCAAAAGAGTGAACTCGCGCCGACTCTGGCTTCTTGTCCGCGTGCTGTTGACTGCGTCTCTCGCTCGTCGTCTCTCTCACGACTCGCCGCTCGCTCTTCACTGCAATCCAATTGTTGTCCTGAAGAGGCGCTCGCGGCCCAAACAGAGGCACAAACGGAGAGCCGTTGTTCATTAGTTGCGACGAGAATCGACTGATCTCGAGGTTAGAGGCGCGCGACGAAGGAAACGGCGACAAATGCTGACTGGCTTTGAGAGCGTGAATGCCATCACTCGAGACGAAGCGTTTGATTGACGCAATTGTCGGAACGCTCTCTTCTGAAGCCAACGATTATTAGAGAAAATGTGCGAAAATACTGACCGTAGGGGAAGTCTCGCGAGTGAGACGAGCGTCTCCTTCGAGGCGGACGAATGGGTTTGGAGTCATTCATTGAAAACAAAAGACTAAAAATAGATTTGGATTTTCGCCAAACATTTATTCAAAACATTAAAGATATTCAAAAACTATTCCTTCTTTTTGGGCGCATCCAAACTCTCTGCGGCCTCTTTGGCCTTCTTAGCGCGAACTCCGATCAGACGGGCATTGCTTCTGGCCTTCCTCAGCGAGTGATAGGCGCAGAACTTCTTCTCCTCTTCGGTCACAACTCTGGCCTTCTCGCTCTTGAGATAAGCCTTTCCTCTGCGAATCGGAAGAATAGTTCCCAACAACTGAGAGGCCATCTTCTGTTCCTCGAGCGAAGAGTCTCCTTTTCTCGGTTTCTTTTTGTCGATCGGAAACAGAATGAGTCTAAAAGAGAGAAACAACGGCTTTACAAGTGCTTTGACTGCAACTCTTCGTTACTTTGATTTATACTCTTTCAGTCTCTGGACATTCCTTTGCAACGATTCGACGCTTTTATTACTTCTTCGCGCGTCCACTGAAATACCAATCGCTAAACACACAACAATTGAGAGCACGTGTCAGACAGACAGAGAGAGAGACTCACTTGGCGCCTCCCGCTTGGCGATGCCGGCGGCCTTCAGCTCCTCGAGAGAGAAGCCTTTGCCGAGTCGGAGCTTTGCGTTGTACCTGACTGTCGGACAGTTGACAATCGGACGCAGGGCTTGTGTGGGTCGAGGCGCGACTCGCGCTGCCTTCTCGAGTCGCGTGTTGTGTCTGCGCTTCTTCCTTAGTGGCTGAGAGAACCAACATTTGACGAAACGTTGCCAATCCTTTCGGAAATGGTTGTTAGGAATCATTCCATTGCGTTTTGCGGGCATTTCTACTGCAGTGTTTTCACGCGACAACAAATCAAAGGAAGAGGAAGTCAAGTGAACACAAAGTATTCATAAAATACGTAATGAATTTCATAAAATAGTTTAATGAATGAAAAAGAAATGAAAAGTATTTTCAGTTAATTTTTGAGCGCTTGCGCGCTATCGCGTCCTCCACTGCCTTCAGCTGTTGCAACAATTCCTCCCTTCGCGAGAAGGTGGCCGCCAGACGCGGCGACTGAGAGTCACGTTCGCCGAGGGGCGACTCTTTGGGCGACTCGTGACTGCCGTTGACCTCTTTGCTCTTGAGAGGCGCTCTCTTCTCGAACGTCATGCGGATGGGCCTCGTGTTCTCCGTCTTCTGCCTTTTGCTCGACTCTTCCTCGCGCTTCACGTCCTTTCTCTGCCTTTTGTTGGCTTTGTTGGTCTCGCGCCTGCTCTCCTCGTCTTCGTCCGAATAGAAGGACGAGACGCTCTCCTCGGACTCGGACAACGATTCGCTCCACGAGTCGTAATTGGTCTTCTCTTGCGGTCGTTCGGCCACAGTCTTTCTGTTCTGTCGTTTTCCCGAAACACTTCTTCCCGAATTGTCCGAAGAGTCGCTGAACGAATCGGACGCTTCAGAGCCCGAGAACTCCGAAGACTCGGAATTGGAGGCCGAAATCGACGACATGGAGTGCGAGCGTTTGCTTCCCTCCAAACGCCGTCCAGAGCCTCCTTTGGCTGCCGAAGGCGGAGACTTGGATCGCCGCCAGGGGTCACGATATGTCTCCGCCTGGCGCTGTCTGGCGCCGGGGGCCTCATCATTGTTCCATGGCGCGCTCTCGAACGCCAGTCGTCGTCTCCTCTCGTACTCCTCGTCATACCTGTCGTCAGACGACTGTTCCTCAACTGCTCGCGACTCTGTTTGCGCGCAAATGTTGAATCGCTTTTCCTCGAAGTCCTCCTCCTCTTCCTTACGTCTCGAGGCCCTAACAATCATCGCCTTCGCCTGTTTCAGTCCTCTCTCCCACGCGCTCTCATTCTGAGGTTCCCACTGCGAGTGCTGTTCGCGAGGCGGCACCTGTTGTTGTTGTTGTTGTTGTTGTCTTCGCTGTTGAGGCATTCGTTTGGTTTGAAGAGCGAGACCTCCACTCGGGTGAACGAATCGGCAGTTGTTGCCCCACGTGCCTAACAATCACAGGTCAGACAAGAGAGAGAGACAGAGAGAGAGAGCGCGACTCACATTGGCCGCGACCGTAGAACCTGCAGACGGAGTTCTGGCGCGGCTGAGTCTCGTGACTCCTCTCCTTGGGCTGAGGCTCGTCGTCCTTGACCTCTCCCTCCTCGAGATCCTCGTCGTCGTCCAACTCTCCTGCAAAACAGACAAACATTGAGCCCTCGCTCTCCTCTCGCTCTCGTCTCGCTCTCACCCTCGTCCTTGTCGTCCTCCTTGTCCTCCTCGTAGTCGAGTTCGTCGTCATCGGCGCGAGACTCGTCTTCAGAAGCGATTGTTTCACAGTTGAGAGAAGACATTGCTGTGAACTCAAAATGTCGTCAACAGCTGTTGTCATGGAAACCACTCTCACAACAACACTAATGGCGAACGACTCGCAAGTGTTGCGCAGCGTTTGGGACGCGCTCATCCCTGTTCAGTTCAGTCTCGCGCGCAATGAAGTCCAGGGCCTGGAAGAGCCGCAGCCCTTCTATGTGAGTCACGCTCTCCTTCTGCCCGTCTCACTCTCTCTCTCTCTTAGGCTCTCGTGCCGCGACTCTCCTATTTGCCTCTCGTGTTGGAAGGCGTCGTTCGTCACTTCAAAGGCGATTCGCGAGACCTTTGGCTCGACTTCGAGGCCACGCCTCTCAAGTGGTCAGTCCCTCGCTCTCCTGTCTAACTGTCTAACTGTCTCGTGAAGGCATTTACCCGTTGGTCTGCTGTACGACGCTTTGGGTGCCGAGTCGTTGCCATGGCAACTGACAGTCCACTTCCAAGACTTTCCTCAACAACAAGTACTGAGATGTGGTTCTCGCGCTGCGGTCGAGGCGCTGTTCATGTCGTCAGTGAAGGAGGCGGACGCTCTGAAGCACAGGTCAGAGGTCATGTCGCGAATGCAGAAGAAGGAGCACGCGCAGCTGTGGTGCGGAGTGGCGTCCGACCGCTTCGACGCCTTCTGGTCGGTCAATAGACAGCTGATGGACGGCTCGTGGCGTCACATTCCCTTCAGAGTCTACTCGGAAGACCTGTCTCAGCGCCAGAAACTGATCGGAACGCAAACCTCCGGCCGAGACACTGTCTGGGAGGACTTGTGTCGCGCTCTGGCCGGAGACGAGTTCCGGTCGTTCCGGTGGATCACTCAGGGCGTGGAGCCCCCGATGGAGACCCCTCTGGTGTGGGCGGGACAGCACTTGTCGTACGCAGACAACTTCCTTCACATCTGTGCTCTGAAGAAGTCATGATTGGATTTATTGCGAAATTGAAAATATATTTACTAACAATAAATACGGAAAGAAATAAATAAAAACTAATTTGAGTCGAAATGTTGCACTTTTTGGTAGAAATTAATCATTGAATTCACTGTTAATTTGTTTCACAGTTCTTGAGTTCACAGACTGTTCCGACAGAAGAGAAAGAAGTCAAAAGAAAACACTGAGAAGTCAACACACATTGTCTACACAATGTCTACACAATTAGTTCTTCCACTGCCTCGCCTTCTGCTCGCGCACTGCAGGCGGCGGCGGCTCTCGTGGCGGCGGCTGTTGAGGGGGAGGAGACTGTTGTGGTTCGACTCTGCGCTGCGACTCCTCCTCCTGGCGCTTCTCGTAGTGCAAGAAGTCGTCGAAGATGGAAGTGGTGTGTCGGTAGTGGTGCATGATCTTGATCACCTGCTTGCCCTTCTCCACTGGCACCTCTTGGGTGTCGCGCGAGTTCGTCACCGGTTTGTTCTCGTTGTTCTCCAGACGGATGTGTCGCAACTGCGCGTTCGGCACGTCCTTCACGTAGATCCACTTGACGCGGAACTGACCCTTCCACTTGTCCTGCGCCCACACAGAACTGCTGCTCGAGTAGTCCACGTGACTCACCATTTGGGCCATTCCGCAGAAGTGACCTTTGGGGGGCAGAGAGAGGTCAGAGGTCAGACAGAGGCAGTGAGACTCACCCGATCCGTTGACTGAGAAGAGCAGGAAGATGGGTCCGTTGCGCTCGTGCTGGGCTTTGAAGGCGCCGTCCAGTCGTTTGTTGCCGTGTTCTGTGGAGCACCAGATCGAGTACTTGATAGAGCGGTGAATGTCGTCCTCAGAGTACGACTTTATTATGAAGAAGCGCGCGTTCTTCGCATTCAAGTCGAACTCCTTGGGGTTATAGTTGTTCTCAACGCGCAGTTTGTCCAGAACGGGGTGTGCCGGCAGCACAGGCGCTTCACTGCTGCTTCGCTGCGCGAGCGCTGGTCTCGGCGGCGCCCACTGGCTGTCAGCACTGGTCTGAGCGGAGGCTCTGGGCTGAGGAGGCGGCGGTGCGGGGCACGTGGCCTGTTGGGTGGGTGGGGCCACCTGAGTGGGCGGAGTCTTGACTGCCGACCCGTTCTTCGAATCCCACGTTCCGATGGTTTCCATAGCGGGCGGCAAATGTTTGCTGGTGCTGCCCGTCAACACCGAAGACGACATCTTCGACTTGAGCGACTTGGGCTGCGGTTTGGCCGGTTGTGAGGCGATGGAGGCCCACGTGGTCTTCTTGGGGATTTGGCCGACGACTCCCTGTGAGCCCACAGACAGCGAACTCTTGGCCTCTGATTGGCCAAAGGGTCCCAAACGGGGATGAGATGAGGGCTGGACGTGAGTGTCGCCCGCTATTGATTTGGAGAAGCTTTGGTCCGCTTTGATGTGGTCCAGAGTCAGACCTGAGAGACGGGAGTGAGAGAGACTCGAGAAGAGCGAGACACTGACCGCTTATGCCGCTGTCGACGTGCTTCAGTCCGTCCGACATCTGGTAGTTGTTGTCGGCATTGGAGTGGTGGTAGTTATAGGTCTGCGAGTCTGAGTCTGGAACGCGATATTGTTGTGTGAGTTGTGATCGCTTGGAGTTACTCCAGAAGGGGTCGTTGTTGGAGGGGAAGAATGCGTTGAAGGGCGAGACCGTCGATCCCATCGCAGAGCCGAAGCCGTAAGTGTTCTGCGAGCCGAACATCGCCTCCATTGCGTAGTGGCCTGTAATGCAAACACAGTTAGGCTTAGAGAGCTTAGAGAGCGAGAGCGCGACCCGAGTGCTGTTGGCTCGTGTCATAGCCCGAGAGAAACGTCACGTGAGGCTCAGGACCGTTGCTCCAGGCCTGGCTCGAGGGCAGCGAGTCCTGGTAGGGGAAGACCGCTGGCGGGTAGTAGGGCACGTACTCCGAGCCCGACGAGTAGCGCCAAGAGTCGAACTCGTGCTCCTCTTTCATGGCTTTGTTGTCGTTCATCACAAAAGACAAGATGTCGAGTGCAGCGCCTTCTGCCCGGAAGAGGGCGACACCTGTCGCGCTCTTCGGCCTCGAGGCGCCCGAAACACGGCTCTCCCGCCACTCGCCCGCCTCGCTCTGTCTCGAGACGCCACTCGCGACCCCCCTCCAGAGGCGGGTGTCGGGGGCGTGATTGGTGTGTTTGAGCGCCATCTGGCGGTCGAGACTGGAGTTGGAGACAAAGTAAACAGAGTGAACACTCGATGGACGAACTGAAAGACATTCTCGACGACTTGTCGCTCTTCGAGCCCAACTGCGCGCCCACTCGTCGCCAGAGTCGTCCCGTGAGAGCTCCTCCGCCTCCGCCTGTCGACCAGAACCTGTCGAAGCGTCCGCTTCCGTCCACTCCTCCGCAAAGCACTTGTTTTTCGCCGAAATCCGTTTCCGCCCAACAAATCACAACAAAAGTGCGCGCAAAGACTCAGGACTCGTCGCGCACTCAAAACCTTCTCTCATATGAAGTCTGAAAGCTTTACTCTTAAATTGTGTTTATTATTGTCTCGTTCTCTCTCTCTCAGGTGACTCCTCCCCGACCGCGAGGAATGACTGAAGCCGAGAAAAAGGTCTGTTGACTGTTGTCTGTTGTCTCGTTCTCAACACTGTCTCTCCAACAGGTGGAGGCGTTGACCAAAGCCATAGAGCGCGAGATGGAGGAGAGCGAGCCGAAGGGCGAGTACTTCGGCATCTGCTGTCAGTGTTGCGAACGCGTCAATGGCGTGATCGACGCGTGTCAGGCCATGGGAAACCTCTATCACACCAACTGCTTCACTTGTTGCTCGTGCGGACGGCCTCTGCGCGGAAAGGCCTTCTACAACGTGTTGGGCAAAGTCTACTGCGAAGAGGACTACCTCTACTGCGGATTCCAGCAGACGGCCGATCGTTGCGCCATTTGCGGTCACCTCATAATGGAGATGATTCTGCAGGCCATGGGCAAGTCCTACCACCCTGGCTGTTTCCGGTGCCAGCAGTGCAACGAGTGTCTCGATGGCGTCCCCTTCACTGTTGACGTCCAGAACCGCATCTTCTGCGTCAACGACTACCACAAGCTGTTCGCGCCCAAGTGCGCGGTCTGCCAACAGCCCATTGTTCCGCTGGAGGGCAGCGAAGAGACGGTGCGCGTGGTCTCAATGGACAAGGACTACCACATCGACTGCTACATGTGCGAGGAGTGTCACGTTCAGCTGACGGACGGCACGTGCTACCCTCTGAACGGTCACCTCTTGTGCCAGAAGTGTCACATCAAGCGAATCAGTCAATAACCTCTCATTTCTATTTTCTACGCTTTTTTACTAATTCCAGACAATTGTGAGCCAATCAGTGCTGACCTCAGACTATCGACAGTCAATAAAAAGTGTTTTGTTTTACTCTCGCGTTCATTGAGTTCAACGGCCAACAATCGCTTCCCAAACCAATAAACTCTGAGTCCTGGAACGAGCGAACGGAAACTCTTCTCCTTCCGTTTGTCACTCTTGGCCTCCAGTTTCACTCTCTCTCTCTCTCTCTCTCGAGTGACAGTAGAGTCAGTGTTCAGTCAATGAACTCATTGTTTCAAAAATTCAATGAATTAGTATTGAATATCAATTGAATATTCAATAGACTTTTCGGCCTTTAGTCTGCAATAATCCCAATTGACGTCAGAGCCAGTCGGCCAATGAGAGAGTCGCGCCTTTCGCTCGCCTCTGAGCCTCGCTCTCACTCTCGCTCTTACTCTCAGTAATGAAAAAGCGGTGAAAGTGAGCGAAGAGAAGGAGTACCACAACAGCAGTGATGACTGCCAACTGAGAGGTGAGTCCACAGCGGCCTTCAATGTGCCAACAGGTTGACAATGGGGTCAGTGTTGGCCGCAGGCACTCTTGCCTCGCGACCCACTTCTCGGCTCTTGACTCGCGCCAAAGGGTCGTTCAGGAGGCGACAATTCAGGCCAAATGACTTTCACTTGCGAAGGGGAAAAAGTCTCGCTTTTGGAGAAACTTTATTATTGAAACTAATTCTATGTATTTCTCGATTCAATCAATTCAATGAACGATTCCTTTGGCCTAAAGTTCCCCTGAAGTGCACTTCTCTGCACACTTTCAATAGAGTTAATAGTTTTGGCGATCGCGAGACTTTCAAATGCATAACAATCGCTCTAATCTTCCATCGATTGCCGTCTCTTTGCATCCGATGTTTCCCTAAACTCGTTTGCAATGCCTTCCAGTCTCTCTCAATTGTCTCTCTCGTGCTTCGCCTCAATGACCCACACCTTAAGGATCTCTCGCTCTCTCGTTGTGTCCAACAATGTTCAAGTCATGACCGATAAATGGTTAATAGAAACAAATCGATTGAAAGGTTTGAATCTCTGTTTGAACTCAACTTCAATGTTAACCCAATTTTAGGCAAACAATTGCTCTAATGTTTGAGTCACGAAACAACAACTCAAACATTCATTAGAACCGCTTTTTAATCGCTAAATATTCAACAAAAACAGAGACATCTCTTCTTCAATCGAACTCTGAATAATTGCATTCAAATCTCACTTTCAATTAAACCACACTTTGTTCGACACGTGATTCAACTTTATGTGTCTTCAAATTCAAAATATGATTCCAAGTCTTGACTAACGGATGCTTTCACTTGTCATTGTCTTTCGCTTCCCCTAAAGTCACGCTCTCTCTCTCTCTGATTATCAATATTCTCTTCAAAATCTCAATCTCTTTGATCTCAATGTTTATATTTGTTTCAATTAATTTCAGGTTTTATTAGTTTTTATTTTTTTATTGAAATTTCTTTGGTTTTCACGATCTCCAGCTTTACAAACCATTACTTTGACTTGTTTTGAATGCAAAAGCGTTCATTAATAGCCCGAAGGCTTAAATATTTTTTATTGTCGATCATTAGATCATTAGATCATTAGTTTTGAACTATTTTTCAATAATGAATAATAAATAGTTTGAGAGAAAGTCTTCTATTAATTCAATTATATTTGAAGTTTAATTGATTTGAATTTCACATCAAATATAATGAGAAAATATGGCCTATTATTCGACATTAACTTTCAAATGTTGTAACAAAACATGTTTCATCTCAAAGAGAAACATAAGATTTCATTTGAACTGAATAAGCTTTCGCTGTTTTAGTGCCGTTTTAATGTCAATCTTCTCATATCTGGTTCAGATTTTCACGTCCAATAAGTCAAGTCTCGATTAACTATTCATTAAAACTAAAGTTGTTTTCAATAAAAACATATAGAATTCAATTAGAAATGCAAATCAAATCGAAATATACTTTTGAATATTAAAGCCGATATCAAAGTTTGAATGAATGCGTCACGAGAATGGCAATGTATAGCTCTTGCACATCTAAGTATTGTTGAGAATAAATATAATTTTTTTCTTTCACTTAATTGTTTCACTAATTATTATAATATTATATAAAATGTTTTCTCTAATCATATTTCACTCAAAATGAATGGATTATTAGTGTTTTGAGTGAAAAATAAATTGATTTCTATATAAATGACAAACAAATTGATTGAAGAGTTTGAAGGATTTCTTCCAGAGAATACATGAATATTTTTCTCTAAAACTGTTATCCGATATTGACTTGAAAGTGAATTTTAAGAGAAAACTTATCTCTAAGTCATGAAAAACATTCTCTACTTTTATTTTCATTAATAATTCTAATAAAGAGATAAATCTGTGAACGAAACGTACGATTTCGGCAGTGAATGAATAAATAGATTAAAAGTTATTCATTGAAACAAATAAAAGTCAGAATTAATTAATTTAATAACTCATGACTTCAGACTTATTATCTGTTGATTTTAATTTGAAAATAAGTGAGAGTTTGCACAATGAGTTCATTCTCAGATCACAATTGAAGAGTTTTGGACCGCTTTTCGGGTCACTTCTTTAATTAGTGCAAAGTGTGGACTAAAACTGTTGTTTTGGTCTATAAGCGCTCCAAAGGGTTTCTCTAAAGGTTTTCTCCTTCGATTGCGAGTAAAATCCCACACAAAACAGTAATAATAAAGAACTGGTCTTAGGATTTATTGAAAGTGAAACTCTCTGTCAATAGTGTGTCTCGTATTCATTACACCAAAACCAGTTAATAGTGTGAGCGCGAGCCAAAGCAGTCAGAGCAATGAACGTGAATTGGCAACCAGTCCTGTAAGTGGGGATGTGTTACAGTAATTGGCCCACAAAGATGACCAAACATATTAATGACCCCAACTCTTATCTAATCTCTCAAAGAAAAGTGAAATTGTTTTAAAGCGCATGAAAATATGGTAAAAGTTTTTGCTTTTCTCTCCGTTCGCTAACTGTTCGCACAATAGTGCCACTGCTTTGCCAAACACATGACTCCAACACAGTTGCTCGCGATCTCATTCAATAGTTGTCTATTGCCTGTGATGTCCGAATAATGAACTGGATTTGTGTTGCAGCAATCCAACAACAATCAAACAAGTCTCGTTCACTAACAAGCCAACTATGGCCACAATGCTGATCGGTCTCGAGCCGTCCAACTTCTACGACAACAACAGTGTCGACTCCAAGGAGTTCATCCACACTCTGTCGTCCGTCCAAATGGAGCCCATCTGCAACTTCGACTCAACAATGAACGTCTCTCACGAGGCATTAGCTCAATTCGACAATGTAGTCAACAGTGCGAGCGATGTGTGCTCTGCCAACACCATTCATAGTCTGGTCGACGGTAAGACAGTTAATGCTTTCCAGAGAATCTGTTTTCTCAAATATTCACTCATTACTTGAATCTCTCGCTCTTTTCATCACTTTATTCAAAACATTCAATTCTAAACACAAATTGCTTTTCAATCAGATATGAATTTGAAAAAATCCGACCGAATTTCTCTACGTTTTGACGATTTATAGTCAAATAGATTTCACAATCATTTTATTATTTTTTTATCTTTTTTTATATCTATTTTTAAATCTGAAAATATATTCAAAACTATTGTAGAATCTATACTAGAAGTGGTCTTAACGGCCAGAGTAATGTCTTTTGGTTTAATTCTACTAATATTTGTTAATTCAATAGTATTTCGATAGGAATTCAGGTTTTTTTCGCCATTCATTCAATTAGAGTGATTCGAATCGAAAGGCATTCAATAATTATATAAAGATTGCAAACGATTGAATGCAATGAATATAAAAAGTCCGGATTTGCAGACTTATATACTTATCCCTAACTTATAATTTAATCGCCAATAATTTGATTTTAATTATTTTCTTCAACTATTTTCAACCTTCAGTTACATTGATTTCAAACGAATATTCCAAAACCAAACGATATATTAGTTTCTTTGTTAGCAATGGTTTTGATTGAAATCAGTTCAATGAAGTGCTACCGAAATATGCATTTGTTTTGACCAACAAAACTCCACAACTCTTTCCAATATTATTATTATATCTAATTATTATTCATTTTGAATGATTAATGTCTTTTTGATCATTTCAAACATTCAAAGCATTGAACAGCACATTCTTCAATCTCTTATAATTCTGGTCACGAGAAGTGCCTATGAATTGCCGAAAAGTCCTTGAATTTGATGAGAAGTTCAGATTTGAGTTTTATTTCTTTGGTTGAAATCTAGAAATGTTTGTCTGATTCTCTTCTCTTCACTTATTTATGCCAAAAACCAATGATTGATAAAATCGGTGGCAATTCCTAAAGAGTGTGTTAATCCCTTTTCATAAACAACAAATGAATCAGAGAAGAGGTTCTCTTATTTCTAATTTATTGCTTTTCATTTCAATCAATAGATTCACTGTTTTATTACGTAATTATCATTAATTCATGAATTAATCAAAACTTTAACAACTAATTGTTATTCAAACTAATTATAATCCTTCGACTGAGTCGTCAATCACTTGACTGTAATTTATTCATTTCCTGTGCTTCGTCAGAGTTTCCGATGGACTTCACGATGGATTGGCCTCTCAGACCTCCCGAACAGTGGCAGCCACAAGAGGTGTCCGACTGGATCAGGACGTGGGCCCAACACAACGGCGTCCAAGACCTCGATGTGGCGCATCTGCTCTACAACCCGATGGCCGGCTTCGAGTTGTGTCAGTTGAGACGCGATTACTTCACATCTGTGTGTCCGCAGTACGGAAACATGATTTTCGACTCATTGCAACTCCTCATCAGTCAGTTTCGCTCAAACAACATGATGTCGTCTCACGACTTCAGCTTCCCTTCGATCCCTAACTTCGACCTCTTGTCCGGCAACATGTGTCTCGATCTGGACGCCCACTGCATCGGTCACAGTCCCCAATCACAGTCCAGCGGTTAGTCACTCCACACTCTTTCCCTCTTTGACCTCTTTGACCCCAGAGTCGGACAGAGAGAGCACGAGCAGCAACCTCAGTGCAGTCAACGAGAGGAAGCCCCAGAACTCCTACTTTCCCGCTCTTACTTCTCCAAACGTGTCCAACAATCTGATGCCCGAGACGCGAGCCCTTCTCGACCAGAAGCCCGTCATCTCGTGCAACACAACGGCCATTCCGGTTGCCATGAAGAAGTCTGGACGGAGAGGAAGACCGCCGAAGAAAGACGCCAAATCGAGAAGTTTGTCTCACGAGAGAAACCCGTTTCAAGGCTCTATAGAAGTGTTCTATACTTGCATTATAGGTAAAGGCAATGGGAAACTGTGGGAATTCATTCGCGATCTTCTCCTGAATGCCGTCACTAATCCCAGTCTGATCCGATGGGAACGAAGAGAAGACGGCATCTTCAAGTTCGTTCAGTCGGATAAAGTGGCGAAAATGTGGGGCGAAAGGAAACAAAACCCTCGAATGACATACGAGAAGCTGAGTCGAGCCATGAGGTAATGAACTCTCAACTCTGACCCACTCTGAGAGCCTTTCTCTCTCTCTCTTTCTCTCAATCGATGTCTTCGAACCAATTGATGAATCACTAGAAGGATTGTTGCAAAGGTGGAGACAAACGCTTTGAATTGATGTCTCGTTGCATGACTTGAAACAATAGTTTTCAAAAGTTCATATCAATAATCAAATATTCAATTATTTAACAATTATTTCAATTTTGAGTCCATTTTCTTAAGAGAATTTCATTTCTCATTTAAGTCTTTCTGAAAAAAGTTTGATTTCATAGGATTTTGTTTGGGATATAATAGTGATTGATGGCATGTTTGCATGTTTCTAATAGTTCAGTCATTGGATTAGAAAATAGCATAATTTCACAATTGATTCATAAGATTTCATTATTAAATCACTTTCAAAGACTAATTGTTATGCAAACTGTCTTTAGATACTATTATAAATCGCAAGTCTTACTGCCTGTGTTCGGCCGACGACTCGTCTATAAGTTTGGGCCAAACGCTACCGGTTGGAGACCACAATATGATCACATTTCCATGAAGACTGCAAATGGTTTACTTTAATTGACTTCCCAATACCGATAAACACTCAGGTATTACCCAACTCAAAGTCTCGCATTTTTCACACCATTTTTGACAAAATCTATGAAAATTATTCGCAATTTTTCTAAACAAAAATCAATCAAAAACTCAGTTTGTTTTGACAATAATTGCAATTATTTTCTCACTATTAATCAAAACATGCGCTTTTTGCAACAATTATGCAATATTTGAGCCAAAATGTGATCAAACTTTTTTAAACTCATTTCTTCCAAATATATTAATAAATTTTTCTAATATTTTAATATATGTTTAACAATTAAATATATATTTATATACAATGATATTTACAAAGAATAGTAGAGCGAATGCATTCAAATACTAATTAGTATTTTTTCATAATTGTTTCAAAAATCAAAAGTTTAGTCAATAATTGATTTTATTATTAAAGTTTAATTATTAAACCCAATATTCTCTCAATCAGTTGTCAGTTATTCTCTTCACTGAAACTCATTGTTTCCTTATTTCCGCCAAAAATATTTTATTCTCTATTTATTCAAAACTATAATTCAGTTGAAATGAATTGACTTAAAAAGAGCTTCAGTTATACTTCAAAGTTCTAGAAATCAGTTAAATTGATTTCTGATAGAATATTCTCACTGAAGGGTTCAATAGATTGTTTGATATGAAAACCAGTGATTGAATACATTCATTCCTATTCACCACTATAATCCCGGTCCTAATCTCTGGTAATGGAATTCAATAATCGCTTCTATTAATGAAATGTATATAAAACGGTACAAAAACACTCAATCTTTGAGTAATGAAAGTATTATCGATAGATTTGTGAGACATTTGTGTGTTGTTGACATCACTTGTTGTCTGGAATATAGATTTGATGTTTAGATGGAATTAGATTTGGTTTTTCTGTAAATAGTCATAAAAATTATGTTTTGTTGATCTAAAAATCAAGTAATTCTAATAATGTGAACATTGTTGATCTCTAGCCATTTCCACTATTATTTTAATTATTATTCTTTTAATTATTTGAACCTATTTTTAGTTCGTATACTCATTTGCGTCAACAAAAAAATTATTGTAAAACCGGTAGTTCTTAATATAAGACTCATTTGTTATGTAATAATTTGTTTGTAAAATAATTTTTTCAATTATTTTTATATTATATTATAATTATTATTATATTATTATTATTATTATTATTATTGATATTAATTTGTGAAGTTTTATCAAATTATATTGAAATTTGTTTTATAAAGAGTTTTAATTTTCTATTCTTTCAAATGTTTCTCAGTTTCAGTAAAAATGTGTTTC